>VCHN02000016.1:0-178070 GCA_007115665.2 Sequoiadendron giganteum
GCAAAATCCCAAATGATGCATGTACAATAGTGTGGCACTTTATCTCAATGCGTTTACATAAAAGATAGCTTACAAATGATGCTTGAAAATTTTCTTAAAGAACAAAATGCTGGAAATACATGAAGAACAACCAAGAACAAAGCATCCCATGCGAACAAAAAGTTTCCAAGAGCAAATATGTCCAGGTAATCCACCAGAGTGTGAAAACACAAATAATTGAATAAAAGATACCTGGAGTGAATTATAGAAAAATGGCATGGATGAAACTGAAGAGCTCAGAAATATGGTTTCAACGTTGCTGAGATTGTAAAAAATAGAGAAACCCTTGTACCGGGCCGGCAAGCCCTAAAACTGCGACGTCTTGATTCCAACACAACTCGAACGGAGTGAAAAAGAGTCTATTTGCACAAGTTATGGCCAGTCAAACCTTGGGTCAAACTGGGATAAGAGGGCGTCCAGAAGGCAGAAAAAAATGATGTCGTCAAAAGTTCTCGAAGTTTGCATCATCGCGAAGAGCTCGTCGAGATGATTCTGACGACGTTCGTTTTGTCGAAATCCGACACCGTATGCTCAAGATATTGGCAGTCAAAGTTCGGTTGACTTGAAGGTACAGATGATGACGCCATCATGTTGACGTGTCAGTCCATACAGTACGAAAGGCAAGTGGATGAATTCGGATGAAACACGTGGCAGATGAGCCAGATTGTACGGACCAATGAGAGTGCGACACGTGGCATCCGTACGACACGTCATCGGACACGTGGCGGCATTGTCGGCAACACAGTCAGCACCTGGTCGGCATACATGTCGGATTGTTCGGCGAATTAAAGGATGACACGTGTCCTCTTATCGGCGGATGGGTTTGTTAAACAGACTGGTAAAATTTTTGGACGGGTTTGAACCGGCAATCTCCGCTCGGTGAGTCGGGCCATTAGCTGTTGCACCCGCGGCCGGTGTTTTCACTATACTTGGACAGTGGTTTGTTTTATTGTTTAAATGTTTGGTATTAGTTTTAAAACGGCCGTCGGAGGTTGGAACCCCCGACCTCACAGCGAGTAAAATCAATACTCACCGATAGACCACCAACGGCTCCTAAGATATGATGGGAGTTCGTTTAGTTTTGTTAATGTTTTGTTGGCCGAGCCTTAACCAAAAGGCATTCTAAGCCATAACCCAACAAAAACCCACTTAAAACTCTCAACAAAAAGATTGTACAAGACAAAATAGTTGTTGCACGAATTGTTAAGGGGGGTTAAGCATTTATTTTGATGGTTAGGCCTAATTAGGCAAATTCCATGTATAAAAAGGAGTGTGAGGTGAGAGTGGAGATTAAGTTTTTTTTTCAGGTGATGAAGTATTGAAACAGGTGATACGAAGAGAGGTGCTGGAGATTTTTCAAGCCATTTTTGTACATTGGAGTATTGTTATGCTGCCGAAGTGCTAGAAGAAATGGTCTTGGTGCAATTTTGTAATTGATTTGGAGATTAATCGGATCGGTCTCTCTATTGGAGTGGACCCGGAGACGTAGTCACGTTTGTGACGAACTCCGTAATCAAACGCTGTTTGCATCTCTTTCTCCATTCTTTTCTCTCATTTTGTTGTTATCACCTTGTCATTTTAATTATTTCCATAAGTTAATTTTGATGTTATTAACTTGGAATAATCATTGTAAAAGTTAAGCATTCAATCTGCAATTTAGTCTAGATCCTAATCAGATCAAGTGGTACCGGAGCTCAGTTGACTATTATTGCAGTTGTTTTCTTGAATGCTAACGAGATCCAGGATTCAGAAGGGTGAAGGCGAGCTTGAAGAATTTGATCCTGAGATCGGGAAGCGAAGAAGTTTTCTGAAAATGTTTGTGTCTAGAATGGAGGTTCCTGAAGAAATCAGTGAGCAGGAATTCCGAAGAGCATTCCTCGAGATGAAGGCTAAGGTGGACATTCTTTTCCAAGAAAGACAAGAACGGAAGCAACGTGAAGGAAGTTCGTCGAAGAAAGATGTTCGTGATGACAAGAAAGGGAAACAAAATGGAGATGGTGGCAAGCAACCAGATCACCCCTTTTCTTCTTCTCCTCCCTCTTCTCCTTCTCCTTCTTCTCCATCTTCTCCTTATTCTACTTATTTTAATCCTTTTAAGAGTGGGAATAAGCCTAAAATTAAGTTGGATGTAAAATTTGATTTACCTAAGTATTGTGGTGAACTTAATGCTGAAAAATTGGATGATTGGATTCAGCAAGTAGAAGTCTACTGTAGAGTCCACAACCTATTAGATGATGTTGATAGAATCCAATTAGCTACTCTTCGGTTAGGAGGTATAGCTTTAACCTGGTGGGAGAGTAAGACTAAGGCAGAAATTTCACAACATGGTAGAGTCAGTTTAACTTGGGCAGAATTTATTAATGCTCTTAAAAAGCAATTCTATCCCTTAGGCCATATGCAACAGTAAATGATGGACTGGCAAATGTTTAGGCAAGGGAAGGGTCAATCTGTCCAGGAGTACACCCATGAATTTAGAAAAAGGGCTATTGCTTTGAATGTTCCTTTGTACACCCAGGACACTTTGTTGAAGTACATAGGAGGTCTGCATTCCTACCTTAGGCATTCTATTTTGGTTTTGAATCCTAACAACTTGGATGAAGTTTGTGTCCAAGCTACCCAGTTAGAGTCAAGGGGTAAAGGATCTTTTATTGATAAGTTTGATAATGATGTAAAGAAATCTTCTAAGAATGCAGAGACAGGGAAAGGAAAGAAGACAGCTACAGTTAAGAAGGATGACAAGCTTTCTTGCTCTCATTGTGACAAGAAGGGTCATGATGAAGATCATTGTTGGAAGTTGCATCCCGAATTGAAGCCTAAGTGGGCTCAAAGACAGAATCAGAAACAGAAGGGTAAGGAGAAATCCACAAATGTTGTTTTGGATCTTGGTTCAGATTCAGATGATGAAACTAAGATAACAGCTATGGGTATGAAAGGTAAAGCCCCTACTTTCAGTGTTTCCTTTGATAGTTGTGCTTCTACTTCTAAAGTTAATGATTTCTCTAGAGATAAGAAAAGGAATGAGCTATTTCATTTAAGGGTTGTTGCTAAGAACACTAAAATTGATGCACTCATAGATAGTGGATCTTAGGTTAATTTGATTTCAGAAAGTGTTGTAAGAAACTTGGGATTAAAAACTACACAGCATAAGAAACCTTATCCACTAGGCTGGATTTGTGAAAATGATAAGTTGCAAGTAACAAGACAATGCACCTTAAGATTCAAAATCACTAGTAAGTTTGTGGATGAAGTACAGTTTGATGTCGTTCCACTGGATATCTGTGGGATAGTGCTTGGTAGCTCTTATTTATATGATAGGAAAGCTATTTTCTACAGGGAAAAGAATCATTATCATTTGTTTAAAGATGGCATTCAGTATATTGTACATTCTCACAAGATTAAGATTGATCGTTCTTTTGCAAACATAGGACAGTTAAAGAGGGTAATTAATGCAAGTAAAGAGTTAAATCTTATGTCTGTCAGTACGGGTGGTTCTAAACTTGAACTTGGAGTAGCTAACCAAGGTCAGATGTTGCAGGATGCACTTGCAGTACAGCATGAGAAAATGATGATTGAAAGCATTGATGGTTCCTTGGGTAAAAATGTTCCTGTTGTGAAGGATCGAATTGTTGTTGATTTATTCTCTTTCATTTCTGCATTATTGTTCAGCTTGATGCTAGTCAATTTTTGTTGGTTAGTGGCTACGACAGTTGATGTAGAAGCTTATGGAAGTGATAGAATAATGTTTATGATCAACAATGTTGTTGCAGTCTTCATTGTGCTTGTGAGCCAGGTATTTAAATGTACAGAGGATACATGACAAGTGGGGAGGCCAAGTCCTCACTTAATGTCAGAGTAAATGCCACTTTTGGAGGTCCAAAAGGACTTTAGTGGGGAGGCCTGATCCAGTGGATATTTTTATTGAAAATTGAAGTGTCTCATTTCTCTCCAAAATCACCATCATCAGAAAGAGCTCGATGTCCTGATTCCAACGCAACTCGAACGGAGCGAAAAAGAGTCCGTTTGCACAAGTTATGGCCAGTCAAACCTTCGGTCAAACTGGGATAAGAGGGCGTCCAGAAGGCGGAAAAAAATGATGTTGTCAAAAGTTTTCGAAGTTGGCGTCATCGGGAAGAGCTCGTCGAGATGATTCTGATGGCGTTCGTTTTGTCGAAATCCGACACCGTATGCTCAATATATTGGTAGTCAAAGTTCGGTTGACTTGAAGGTACAGATGATGACGCCATCATGTTGACGTGTCAGTCCATATAGTATGGAAGCCAAGTGGATGAATTCGGATGAAACAAGTGGCAGATGAGCCAGATTGTACAGACCAATGAGAGTGCGACACGTGGCATCCGTACGACACGTCATCGGACACGTGGCGGCATTGTCGGCAACACAGTCAGCACCTGGTCGGCATACATGTCGGATTGTTCGGCGAATTAAAGGATGACACGTGTCCTCTTATCAGCGGATGGGTTTGTTAAACAGACTGGTAAAATTTTTGGATGGGTTTGAACCGGCAATCTCCGCTCGATGAGTCGGGCCATTAGCCGTTGCACCCGCAGTCGGTGTTTTCACTATACTTGGACAGCGGTTTGTTTTATTGTTTAAATGTTTGGTATTAGTTTTAAAACGGCCGTCAGAGGTTGGAACCCCCGACCTCACAACGAGTAAAATCAATACTCACCGATAGACCACCAACGGCTCCTAAGATATGATGGGAGTTCGTTTAGTTTTGTTAATGTTTTGTTGGCCGAGCCTTAACCAAAAGGCATTTTAAGCCATAACCCAACAAAAACCCACTTAAAACTCTCAACAAAAAGATTGTACAAGACAAAATAGTTGTTGCACGAATTGTTAAGGGGGTTTAAGCATTTATTTTGATGGTTAGGCCTAATTAGGCAAATTCCATGTATAAAAAGGGATGTGAGGTGAGAGTGGAGATTAAGTTTTTTTTTCAGGTGATGAAGTATTGAAACAGGTGATACGAAGAGAGGTGCTGGAGATTTTTCAAGCCATTTTTGTACATTGGAGTATTGTTATGTTGCCGAAGTGCTAGAAGAAATGGTCTTGGTGCAATTTTGTAATTGATTTGGAGATTAATCGGATCGGTCTCTCTATTGGAGTGGACCCAGAGACGTAGTCACGTTTGTGGCGAACTCCGTAATCAAACGCTGTTTGCATCTCTTTCTCCATTCTTTTCTCTCATTCTGTTGTTATCACCTTGTCATTTTAATTATTTCCATAAGTTAATTTTGATGTTATTAACTTGGAATAATCATTGTAAAAGTTAAGTATTCAATCTGCAATTTAGTCTAGATCCTAATCAGATCAGTTTCATATGAACTACTATTTTTTCCCAATAATCAACCGTTTTTGGAGAACTTTGATTAAGGTTTGTGTTGCTGATGACTATTAAGAAACTTTATTTTATATCGGTTTTTCATGAATATTCAAATTTCCATTGAATTAATGTTGAGTTCAACGAAAACCTTGTTTTAAGGTTACGTTGCAGCTGTGTTATGCAAACTCCTATTTTTCACCCACAATAAACAATGTTTGGAGAACATTCAATTAGTATTTTATTGTAGATGACTATTAAGAAACTTTATATTCTATTAGTTTTTTGTGAATGTTGAATTTCCAATGATTTAATATCGAGTTTGAGAAAAACCTAAATTTATGGCTACGTTGTAGATGTGTCACACGAACTCCCTTTTTTCAACCATAATCAACCATGTATGGAGAAATTTGATTTAGGATTATGTTGTAGATGACTATTAAGAACCTTTATTTTCATAAAAAAATCGTCAATGTTGCATTTCAATCGAATAAATGTCAAATTCGACGAAAATCTGATTTTAAAGCTATCTTGCAGCATTGTCACGTGAACTCCCATTTTTCAACCACAATGAACAATGTTTGGAGAAATTTAAATGAAAATTGTGTTGTAGATGAATATTAAGAACCTTTAATTTCTACCAGTTTTAGTGAATGTCAAACTTCCAATGATTTAATGTCAAGTTCGATGAAAACCTGATTTTAAGTCTACATTGCAGCTGTCTCATGCGAACTCACATTTTTCTTGCAATATCAACCATGTTTGGAATAATTTGATCTAGTATTGTGTTGTAGATGACTATTAAGAACCTTTATTTTCTATCATTTTTTGTAAATATTTAATTTCCATTGATTTAACGTTGACTTCGATGAAAACCTAATTTTAAGGCTACGTTGCAAACGCGTCATGCAAACTCCCATTTTTCATGCATAATCAACCATGTTTGGAGAACTTTAATTTAAGATTATGTTATACATGACTATTAAGAACCTTTATTTTCTATTTCTTTTTGTGAACATTGATTATTGATCGATTTCATGTCGAGTTGAAAGAAAACCTAATTTTAAGGCTACATTGCAGCTGTGTCAAGTGAACCCCTCTTTTTAACCCACCATAAACCATGGTGGCAGTACTTTTAGACAGTATTAAGTTGCAGATAACTATTAAAAACTTATATTTTCCATTTGTTTTCGTGAATGTTGAATATCAAATGATTTAAAGTTGAGTTCAATGAAAACCACATTTTAAGGCTACGTTGCAGCTTTGTCACATGAACTCTAATTTTTATTCTACAATCAACCATTTTTGGAGAACTTTAATTAATGATTGTGTTGTAGATGACTATTAAAAATCTTTATTTTCTATCGGTTTTCGAGAATGTTGAATTTCCATCGATTTAATGTCAAGTTTAGCAAAAACCTGATTTTAAGGCTACGTTACAGCTATGTTACACGAAATCCCATTTTTAACCCATAATCAACCATGTTTGGGAAATTTTATGAAGGATTGTGTTGTAGATGACTATTAGGAACATTTATTTTCTAGCGGTTTTCGTGAATGTTGAATTTCCCGAAAACTTGATTTTAAAGCTATGTTGCAGATGTGTCATTCGAACTCCCATTTTTCACCCACAATCAACCATGCTTGGAGAACTTTGATTTAGTATTTTGTTGTAGATGACTATCAAAGAACCTTTATTTCATATGTCATTTTGAATGTTGAATTTCGGTCGATTAAATGTCGAGTTCGATGAAACCTAATTTTAAAGCTACATTGCATCTTTGTCAAGAAAAAAACCATTTTTCACTCACAATAAACCATATTTTGAAAACTTTCATTTAAATGTTGTAGATGACTATTAAAAACCTTTATTTTCTATTAGCTTTCACTAATATTGAATTTCCATCAATTGAATGTCAACTTCGACGAAAACCCTATTTTAAGGCTACATTGCAGTTGTGTCAGACGAACTTGAAATTTTCACACACGAACAACCATGTTCGTAGAACTTTGATTTCAGATTGTGTTTAGATAACTATTAAGAATCTTTATTTTCAATCGGTTAATCTGAAAGTGGAATTTCCATCGATTTAATGTCAAGTTCGATGAAATCCCTATTTTAAGGCTACATTGTAGTTGTGTGACGCGAACTTGATTATTTCACCCACAAACATCCATGTTTGGAGAAACTAGATTTAGGATTGTGTTGTAGATGACTATTAAGAATCTTTGTTTTCTATTTATTTTTGTGAATGGCGAATTTCCATCGATTTAATGTTGACTTCGGCAAAAACCTATTTTTAAGGCTATGTTGCAGATGTGTCATGCGAACTTCCTTGTTAACCAATAATCAACAATATTTGGAGAAATTTTATTTATGACTATTAAGAAAATTTATTTTCTATCGATTTTCGTGAATGTTCAATTTCCATGCATTTAATGTCGAGTTTGATGAATACCTAATTTTAATTCTACGTTACGGACGTGTCATACGAACTCTCATTTTTCACACATAATCAACCACTTTTGGAGAATTTTTATTTAGAATTATTGTGTAAATGACTATTAAGAACCTTTATTCTCTATTTGGTTTCATAAATTTTTAATTTCCATCGATTAAATTTCAAGTTTCATGAAACCCTATTTTAAGGCTACATTGCATCTTTGTGACGTGAACTCCCATTTTTCACCCACAATCAACCAGGTTTTGAGAAATTTGATTTAGGATTATTTTGTAGATGACTAATAATAACCTTAATTTTCTATCGCTTTTTGTGAATGTTAAATTTCTTTCAATTTAATGTCGAGTTTGATGAAAACCTGATTTCAAGGCTACATTGCAGTTTTGTCACGTGAACTCCCATTTATTAGCGACAATCAACCATATATGGAGAACTTTGATTTAGGATTGTTTTTTAGATGACTATAAAGAACCTTTATTTACTTTTAGTTTTCATTAACGTTCAATTTCCATCTATTTAATGTCCAGTTCCATGAAAAGCTGATTTTAAGGCTACGTTGCAGCTGCGTCATGTGAACTCCAATTTTCAACCCCCCATTCAACAATGTTTGGAGAACTTTGATTTAGTATTGTACTCTAGATGACTATTAAGAACAATTATTTTGTTACGGTTTTTGTCAATGTTGAAGTTCCATTGATTTAATGTCATGTTTGACTAAAATCTGATTTTAAGGCTACTTTGCATCTGTGTCACGCGAACTCCTATTTTTCATTTACAATCAACCATGTTTGGAGATTTTTGATTTAGTATTGTGTTGTATCTATGACTATTAAAATCATTTATTTTCTATCGGTTTTCGCGAATGTTCAATTGCCATCGATTTAATGTCAAGTTTGATGAAAACCTAATTTTAATTCTACATTGCAGACTTGTCACACGAACTCCTAGTTTTCACGCATACTCAGCCATGTTAAAAGAATTTTGATTTAGGATTATGTTGTATATCACTATTAAGAACCTTTATTTTCAATTTGTTTTCACAAATGTTGAATTTCCATCGATTAAATGTGGAGTTCGACGAAACTTTTTTTTATTTTTAAAGCTACAATGTAGCTTTGTCATGTGAACTTCTATTTTTAACCCAAATCAACCATGTTTGGAGAACATTGATTGAGGATTGTGTTGTAGATGAGTATTAATAACCTTTATTTTCTATCAGCTTTTGTGAATGTTTAATTTCCTTCGATTTAATGTCGAGCTCGACGAAAACTTTATTTTAAGGCTATGGTCCAATTGTGTCACGTGAAATTTCTATATTACCCACAATCAACCATTTTGGGTGATCTTTTATTTAGGATTAAGTTGTAAATGACTATTAAGATCCTTTATTTTCTATCAGCTTTCGTGAATGTTTAATTTCCATTGATTTAATGTTGAGTTCAACGAAAACCTGATTTTAAGGCTATGGTCCAACTATGTCACGTGAACTCCCATTTCACCCACAATCAACCATGTTTGGTGAAATTTTATTTAGGATTAAGTTGTAGATAACTATTAAGATGATTTTAAGACTACGTTCATGTTATGTCACATAAACTCCCATTTTTCACCCACAATCAACCATGTTTAGAGAAATTTTTATTTAGGATTGTCTTGTAGATGATTATTAATATTTTTTATATATTCTTTCAGTTTTCGTGAATGTTGAATTTCCATTGATTTAGTGTCGAGTTCAACAAAAAATTGATTGTAAGGCTATGTTCGAGTTGTCATGCGAACTCCCATTTTCACCCACAATCTACCATGTTTGGAGAACTTTGATTTAGGATTGAGTTGTAGATAACTATTAAAAACCTTTATGTTCTATCAGTTTTCGTGAATGTTGAATTTTCGTCGAATTAATGTCAAATTCGACAAAAACCTTATTTTAAGGCTACATTGCAGCTTTGTCCCGCGAACTCCCATTTTTCACTCACAATCAACCATTTTTGGAAAAATTTGATTTAGGATTGTGTTGTAGATGACTATTAAGAACGTTGATTTTCTATCAATTTTTATGAATGTTTAATTTCCCTTGATTTAATGTCAAGCTCAATGAAAAACTAATTTTAATTCTACATTGCAGACGTGTCACTTGAACTCCCATTTTCACACATAATAAACCATGTTTGGAGTAATTTGATTAAGGATTATGTTGTAGATGACTATTAAGAATCTTTATTTTCTATCAATTTTCATGAATTGTGAATTTCTATCAATTTAAGGTCGAGTTCGGCGAAAATCTGATTTTAAGGCTACTTTGCAGATGTGTCACAAGTACTCCCTTTTTTCACCCATAATGAAACATTTTTCAAGAACTTTGATTTATGACTATTAAGAAGATTTATTTTCTATTGGTTTTCGTGAATTTTCAATTTCCATCGATTTAATGACGAGTTCGATGAAAACCTAATTTTAAGGCTACATTTCAGATTTGTGACATGAACTCCCATTTTTCACCCATAATCAATCATGTTCATTTTTTTTTAATTTAGGATTATGTTGTAGATGACTATTTAAAACCTTTATTTTCTATTTCTTTTTGTGAATGTTGAATTTCCATCGATTAAATGTCGAGTTCAACGAAAACCTAATTTTAAGGCTACGTTGTAGCTATATTACACAAACTCCCATTTTTAGCCCCCAATCAACCATTTTTGGAATTTTTTATTAAGGATTGTGTTGTAGATGACTTTTAAGAACCTTTATTTTCTAGCGGTTTTCGTCAATGTTGAATTCCATTGATTTAGTGTCGAATTTCACGAAAACTTGATTTTAAAGCTATGTTGCAGATTTGTCACACGAACTCCCATTTTTCACCCACAATCAACCATGTTTAGAGAACTTTGATTTAGTATATTGTTGTAGATGACTATTAAGAACATTTATTTTCTATCGGTTTTCGCGAATGTTCAATTTCCATCGATTTAATGTCGAGTTTGACGAAAACTAATTTTAATTCTACATTGCAGACGTGTCACGCGAACTCTCAGTTTTCACGCATAATCAACCATCTTTTGAGAATTTTGATTTACGAGTATGTTGTAAATGACTATTAATAACCTTTATTTTCTATTTGTTTTCGTGAATGTTGAATTTCCATCGATTAAATGTTGACTTTGACGAAACCCTATTTTAAGGCTACATTGCATCTTTGTGATGCGAACTCCCATTTTTCACCCACAATTAACCATGTCCGGAGTTCTTTTATTTAGGATTGTTTTGTAGATGACTATTAAGAAGTTTTATTTTCTACCAATTTTTCTGCATGCTGAATTTTCATAGATTTAATGCCGAGTTCGTCGAAAAAAGGTTTTTAAGGCTACATTGCAGCTGTGTCATGCGAACACCCATTTTTCACCCACAATAAAGCATATTTGGATATATTTGATTTGGGATTATGTTGTAGATAACAATTAAGAAACTTTATTTTCTATTAGTTTTTATGAAGGTTGAATTTCAATCGATTTAACATCGAGTTCGATGAAAACCTTATTTTAAGGGTACATTGCAGTTGTGTAACATGAACTCCCATTTTTCATCCACAATCAAACATGTTCGGAGAAATTTCATTTAATATTGTTTTGTAGATGACTATTAAGAACCTTTATTTTTCATTAATTTTCGTGAATGTCGAATTTGCATTGATTTAATGTTGAGCTCGAAGAAAATTTGATTTTAAGGCTACGTTAAAGAATGTGTCATGCGAACTCCCATTTTCACCCACAATCAACCATGATTGGATAACTTTGATTTAAGATTGTGTTGTCAATGACTATTAAGAACCTTTATTTTCTATCGATTTTAGTGAATGTTGAATTTTAATCGATTTAATGTCGGGTTCGATGAAAACCTGATTTAAGTCTACACTGCAGTTGTGACATGCGAAATCCCATTTGTCACACAAAATCAACTATGTTTGAGAGATCTGATTTAGTATTGTGTTGTAGATGACTATTAAGAACCTTTATTTTCTATCGATTTAATGTTGAGTTCAATGAAAACCTGATCTTAAGTCTACACTGTAGTTGTGACATGCGTACTCCCATTTGTCACCCACAATCGACCATGTTTGAGAACTCTGATTTAGTATTGTGTTGTAGTTGACTATTAAGAACCTTTATTTTCTATCGATTTTTGTGAATGTTGAATTTCCATCAATTTAATGTCGAGTTCAACGAAAACCTGATTTTACGTCTACATTACAGTTTTGTCATGCAAACTCGCATTTTTCTTCCACCATCAACCATGTTTGGAATAATTTGATTTAGTATTGTGTTGTAGATGACTATTAAGAACCTTTATTTTCTATCAATTTTCGTAAATATTCAATTTCAATCAACAATCAACCATATTTGGTGAACTTTGATTAAGGATTGTGTTGTAGATGACTATTAAGAATATTTATTATCTATCGATTTTCGAGAATGTTGAATTTCCATCGATTGAATGTCGAGTTTTGTGAAAACCTGATTTGAAGGCTACGGTGCAACTATGTTATGCAAACTACCATTTTAACCCACAATCAAGCATGTTTGGAAATTTTTATTAAAGATTGTGTTGTAGATGACTATTAAGAACCTTTATTTTCTAGGGGTTTTCATGAATGTTCAATTTCCATCGTTTTAATGTCGAATTTGATGAAAACCTTATTTTAAAGCTATATTGCAGATGCGTCACGCGAACTCCCATTTTTCACCCACAATCAGCCATGTTTGGAGAAATTTTATTTAGTATTGTGTTGTAGATGACTGTTAAGAAAATTTATTTTCTATCGATTTTCGCGAATGTTCAATTTCCATCGATTTAATGTCGAATTTCATGAAAATTAATTTTAATTCTACATTGCAGACTTGTCACACGAACTCCCATTTTTCACCCACAATAAACCATATTTGGATAAATTTGATTTAGGATTTTGTTGTAGATAGCCAATAAGAAACTTTATTTTCTATTAGTTCTCGTGAATGTTGAATTTCAATCGATTTAACGTCGAGTTCGATGAAAACCTGATTTTAATGCTACAATTTAGTTGTGTCATGTGAACTCCCATTTTTCATCCACAATCAACCATGTTTGGAGAACTTTGATTTAGGATTGTGTTGTAGATGACTATTAAAAACCTTTATTTTCTATCGGTTTTCATGAATATTGAATTTACAATGATTTAATGTCGAGTTCAACGAAAACCTGATTTTAAGCCTACAGTCCAACTATGTCATGTGAACTCCAATTTCACCCACAATTGACCATATTTGGTGAAATTTTATTTAGTATTAAGTTGTAGATGACAATTAAGATCCTTTATTTTCTATCGGTTTTGATGAATGTTGAATTTCAAACGATTTAATGTCAAGTTAAACAAAAACTTGATTTTAACAATACATTCCTGCCATGTCACGTAAAATCCCATTTTTCACCCACAATCAATCATGTGTAGAGAATTTTTATTTAGGATTGTGTTGTAGATGACTATTAAGATTTTTTATATATTCTTTCGGTTTTCGTGAATGTTGAATTTCCATTGATTTAATGTCGAGTTCAATGAAAACTTGATTTTAAGGGTACGTACGAGCTGTGTCATGCGAAATTCCATTTTCACCCACAATCAACCATGTTTGGAGAACTTTAATTTAGGATTGAGTTGTAGATAACTATTCAAAACCTTTATACTCTATCGATTTTTGTGAGTGTTGAATTTCCATCTATTTAATGTCAAATTCAAAAAAAACCTTATTTTAATGCTACGTTGCAGCTTTGTCCTGTGAATTCCCATTTTTCACTCACAATAAACCATTTTTGGAGAAATTTGATTTAGGATTGTATTGTAGATGACTATTAAGAACCTTGATTTTCTATGAGTTTTGTGAATGTTGAATTTCCCTTGATTTAATGTCAAGTTCAACGAAAACTTGATTTTAAGGCTACATTGCAGTTGTGTCACATGAACTCCTATTTTTCACCCACAATCCACCATGTTTGGAGAAAATTGATTTACGATTGTGCTCTAGAAGAGTATTAAGAACCTTTATTTTCTATCGATTTTCGTGAACTCCCTTTTTTCACACACAATCAACCTTGTTTGGAGAAATTTGATTAAAGATTGTGTTGTAAATGACTATTAAGAAACTTTTATTTTTATTGGTTTTCATGAATATTGAATTTCCATTGATTTAATGTTGTGTTTCACGAAAGCCTAATTTTAAGGCTATGTTACAAATTTGTCATATGAACTCATTTTTTTCACCCTTAATCAACCATGTTTGGAGAACTTTGATTTAGGATTTTATTGTTGATGACTACTAAACCTTTATTTTCTATCGATTTTCGTGAAAGTTGAATTTCTAACTATTTAGTGTCGAATTAGACCAAAACTTGATTTTAAGGCTACATTGCACCTTTGTGACGTGAACTGCCATTTTTCACCCACAATCTACCATATTAGAGAATTTTTATTTTGTATTATGTTGTAGATGACTATTATGAACTTTATTTTCTATTTGTTTTCCTGAATGTTGAATTTTCATTGATAAAAATGTCAAGTTTCACAAAACCTTATTTTAAAGCTACATTGCAGCTTTGTCACACAAACTCGCATTTTTCACCCACAATCAATCATGTTTGGTGAACTTTGATTTAGAATTATGTTGTAGATGACTATTAAGAACATTTATTTTCTATTGGATTTCGTGAATGTTGATTTTAAGTCTACACTGCACATGTGACAGGTGAACTCCCATTTGTCACCCACAATCAACCATGTTTGAAGAAAACTTTAATCTAGGATTGTGTTGTAGATGACTATTAAGAATCTTTAGTTTCTATCGATTTTTGTGAATGTTGAATTTCCATCAATTTAATGTCGAGTTCGAGGTAAACCTGATTTTAAGTCTACTTTGCAGCTGTGTCACATGAACTCCCATTTTTGAAACACAATCAACCATGTTTGTAGAACTTAGATTAAGGATTGTGTTGTAGACGACTATTAAGAAACTTTTATTTTTATTAGGTTTTCATGAATATTGAATTTTCATTTATTTAATGTCGTGTTTCACGAAAGCCTAATTTTAAGGCTGCGTAGCAAATTTGTCACATGATCTCCTATTTTTCACCCTTAATCAACCATGTTTGGAGAACTTTGATTTAGGATTTTATTGTTGATGACTACTAAACCTTTATTTTCTATCAGTTTTCGTGAATGTTGAATTTCTAACTATTTAGTGTCGAGTTAGACCAAAACTTGATTTTAAGGCTACGTTGCACCTTTGTGACGTCAACTACCATTTTTCAACCACAATCAACCATGTTTAGAGAATTTTGATTTTGTATTATGTTGTAGATGACTATTATGAACTTTATTTTCTATTTGTTTTCCTGAATGTTGAATTTTCCTCGATAAAAATGTCAAGTTTGACGAAACTTTATTTTAAAGCTACATTGCAGCTTTGTCATGCAAACTCCCATTTTTCACCCACAATCAATCATGTTTAGTGAACTTTGATTTTGTATTAGGTTGTAGATGACTATTAAGAACATTTATTTTCTATTGGATTTCATGAATGTTTAAGTCTACACTGCAGATCTGACATGTGAACTCCCATTTGTCACCCACAATCAACCATGTTTGAAGAAAACTTTAATTTAGGATTGTGTTGCTGATGACTATTAAGAATCTTTATTTTCTATCAATTTTTCTAAATGTTGAATTTCCATCGATTTAATGTTGAGTTCGACAAAAACCTGATTTTAAGTCTACATTGCAGCTGTGTCATGCGAACTCACATTTTTCACCCACAATCAACCATGTTTGGAATACTTTGATTTAGTATTGTGTTGTAGATGACTATTAAGAACCTTTATTTTCTATCGATTTTTGAAAATATTTAATTTCCGTTGATTTAATGTTGAGTTTGACGAAAACCTAATTTTAAGGCTATGTTGCAGACGTGTCATGCAAACTCCCTTTTTTCAAGCATAATCAACCATGTTTGGAGAACTTTAATTTAAGATTATGTTATACATGACTATTAAGAACCTTTGTTTTATTTTTATTTTTGTGAATGTTGATTTTTCATCGATTTAATGAAAACCTAATTTTAAGGCTACGTTGCAGCTGTGTCACATGAACCCCTATTTTTTACCCAACATCAACCATGTTGGGAGTACTTTTATTCAGTATTAAATTGTAGATGACTATTAAGAACTTTTATTTTCCATTTGTTTTTGTGAATGTTGAATATCAAATGATTTAATGTTGAGTTCAATGAAAACCACATTTTAAGCATATGTTGCAGCTGTGTCACATGAACTCTTACTTTTATTCCACAATCAACCATATTGGGGAACTTTGATTAAGGATTGTGTTGTAGATGACTATTAAGAACCTTTATTTTCTATCAATTTTTGTGAATGTTGAATTTTAATCAATTTAATGTCGAGTTCGACGAAAACTAGATTTTAAGACTACTTTGCATCTGCATCACGCGAAATCCCATTTTTGACACACAATCAACCATGTTTGGAGAACTTTGATTAAGGATTGTGTTGTAGATGATTATTAAGAACCTTTTATTTTTATTGGTTTTCATTAATATTGAATTTCCATTGGTTTAATGTTGTGTTTCACGAAAGCCTAATTTTAAGGCTATGTTGCAAATTTGTCACATGAACTTCTATTTTTCACCCTTAATCAACCATGTTTGGAGAACTTTGATTTAGGATTTTATTGCTGATGACTACTAAAATTTTATTTTCTATCAGTTTTTGTGAATTTGAAATTTCTAACTATTTAGTGTCGAGTTAGACCAAAACTTGAGTTTAAGGTTACTTTGCACCTGTGTGACGTGAATTGCCATTTTTCAATCACAATCAACCATGTTTGGAGAATTTTCATTTTTTATTATGTTGTAGATGACTATTATCAGCTTTATTTTCTATTTGTTTTCCTGAATGTTGATGTTTCATTGATAAAAAGTCAAGATCGACGAAACCTTATTTTAAAGCTACATTGTACCTTTGTCACATGAACTCGCATTTTTCACCCAACATCAACCATGTTTGGAGAAATTTTCTTTAGTATTATGTTGTAGATGACTATTAAGAACATTTATTTTCTATTGGATTTCGTGAATGTTGATTTTAAGTCTACACTACAGATGTGACATAGGAACTCCCATTTGTCACCCACAATCAACCATGTTTGAAATACTTTGATTTAGTATTGTGTTGTAGATGAACCTTTATTTTCTATTGGATGAGTTTTATGAAAACCTAATTTTAAGGCTACCTTTCAGATTTTTCACGCGAACTCCCATTTTTCACCCATAATCAACCATGTTCGAAGAATTTTTATTTAGGATTATGTTGTAGATGACTATTAAGAACATTTCCTTTCTATTTGTTTTTGTGTATGTTGAATTTCCAATGATTAAATGTTGAGTTCTTCGAAAACCTGAATTTAAGGCTACATTGTAGCTATGTTACACAAAATCCCATTTTTAACCCACAATCAACCATGATTTGAATTTTTTTATTAAGGATTGTGTTGTAGATGACTATTAAGAATCTTTATTTTCTAGCGGTTTCCGTGAATGTTGAATTTCCATTGATTTACTGTCGAATTTGATGAAAACCTCATTTTAATCTATGTTGCAGATGTGTCACATGAACTCCCATTTTTCACCCACAATCAACCATGTTTCAAGAACTTTAATTTAGTATTGTGTTGTAGATGCCTATTAAGAACATTTATTTTTTATTGATTTTTCATGAATGTTCAATTTCCATCAATTTAATGTCAAGTTCGAGGAAAACTAATTTTAATTCTACATTATAGACATGTCACGTAAACTCCCATTTTTCGCACATAATCAACCATGTTTGGAGAATTTTGATTTAGGATTATGTTGTAGATTTTAAGGCTACATGCAGTTGTGTCATGTCAACTTCTATTTTTCACCCAAATCAGCCATGTTTGGAGAACATTGATTGAGGATTGTGTTGTAGATGAATATTAATAACCTTTATTTTCTATCAGCTTTCGTGAATGTTTAATTTCCATCGATTTAATGTCGAGCTCGATGAAAACCTGATTTTAAGGCTACGGTCCAACTGTGTCATGTGAACTTCCATATTAACCACAATCAACCATGTTTGGCGAACTTTTATTTAGGATTAAGTTGTAAATGACTATTAAGATCCTTTATTTTCTATCGGTTTTCATGAATGTTAAATTTCCAACTATATAATGTCGAGTTCAATGAAAACCTGATTTTAAGGGTATGGTCCAACTGTGTCACGTGAACTCCCATTTCACCCACAATCGACCATGTTTGGTGAAATTTTATTTAGGATTAAGTTGTAGATGACTATTAAGATCTTTTATTTTCTATCGGTTTTGATGAATGCTGAATTTCAACGATTTAATATTCAGTTCAACAAAAACATGATTTTAAGACTACATTCCTGCTATGTCACGTAAACTCCTGTTTTTCACACACAATCAACCATGTTTGGAGAATTTTTATTTAGGATTGTGTTGTAGATGACTATTAAGATTTTTAATATATTTTTTCAGTTTTTGTGAATGTTGAGTTCAACGAAAACTTGATTTTAAGGCTACGTTCGAGCTATGTCATGTGAACTCCCATTTTCACCTAGAATCAACCATGTTTGGAGATCTTTGATTTAGGATTGAGTTGTAGATAACTATTAAAAACCTTTATATTCTATCGATTTTCGTGAATGTTGAATTTCTGTCAATTAAATGTCAAATTCGACAAAAAACTTATTTTAAGGCTACGTTGCAGCTTTGTCCCACGAACTTCCATTTTTCACTCACAATCAACTATTTTTGGAGAAATTTGATTTAGGATTGTGTTGTACATGACTATTAAGAACCTTTATTTTCTATCGATTTTCGTGAATGTTCAATTTCTGTTGATTTAATGTCAAATTCGAGGAAAAACCAAATTTTAAGGCTACATTGCAGCTGTGTCACGTGAACTTTTATCACCCATAATCAACCATGTTTCGAGAACTTTTATTTAGGATTAAGTTGTAGATGACTACTAAGAACCTTTATTTTCTATCAGTTTTCGTGGATGTTTGTATTCCATCGATATAATGTCGAGTTCGGTGAAAACTTGATTTTAAGGCTACATTGCAAATGTGTCACACAAACTTCGATTTTTCCCCAACAATCAACCCTATTTGGAGAACTTTGATTAAGGTTTTTGTTGCTATTGATTATTAAGAACCTTTATTTTCTATCGGTTTTCATGAATGCTTAATTTTCATTGATTTAATGTCGAGTTCAACGAAAACCTTATTTTAAGGCTACGTTGCAGCTGTGTTATGCAAACTCCTATTTTTCACCCACAATCAACCATGTTTGGAGAAATTTGAATTAGTATTCTTTTGTAGATGAGTATTAATAAACATTATTTTCTATAAGTTTTTTGTGAATGTCGAATTTTCATTGATTTAATATCGAGTTCGACAAAAACCTAAATTTATGCCTACGTTGCAGGTCACAGGAACTCCCTTTTTTCACCCATAATCCACTATGTTTGAAGAACTTTGATTTAGGATTATGTTGTAGATGACTATTAAGAATCTTTATTTGCAAAAAAAATCTTGAATATTGAATTTCAATCGATTAAATGTCAAATTCGATGAAAATCTGATTTTAATGCTACATTGCAGCTTTGTCACGCAAACTGCCATTTTCACCCACAATTAATCATCTTTCGAGAACTTTGAATTAGGATTGTGTTGTAGATGACTATTAAGAACCTTTATTTCTATAAGTTTTTGTGAATGTTCAACTTCCTTCAATTTAATGTCGAGTTTGACAAAAACTTTGTTTTAAGCCTAAATTGCAACTTTGTCATGCGAACTACCATTTTTCACCCATAATCAACTATTTTTGGAAAAAATGGAATTAGGATTGTGTTGTAGACAACTATTAAGAACATTTATTTTCTAGCGGTTTTTGTGAATGTTGAATTTCCATCAGTTTAATGTCGAATTTCATGAAAACTTGATTTTAAAGCTATGTTGCAGATGTGTCATACAAACTCCCATTTTTCACCCACAATCAACCATGTTTGGAGAACTTTGATTTAGTATTGTGTTGTAAAAGACTATGAAGCACCTTTATTTTCTATTTGTTTTTTTGAATGTTTTATTTCCATCGATTAAATGTGTTGTAGATGACTATGAAGAATCTTTATTTTCAATCGATTTTTGTGAAAGTGGAATTTCCATTGATTTAATGTTGAGTTCACGAAAACCCTATTTTAAGGATACAATTTAGTTCTGTGACGCGAACTTGCTTATTTCACCCATACACATCCATGTTTGGAGAAATTTGATTTAGGATTTTGTTGTAGATAAATATTAAGAATCTTTATTTTCTATTTATTTTTGTGAATGGTGAATTTCCATCGATTTAATGTTGAGTTCGGCGAAAACCTCTTTTTAAGCCTACGTTTCAGATGTGTCACGCAAACTCCCTTTTTCACCCATAATCAACGATGTTTGGAGAACTTCTATTTATAAATATTAAGAAAATTTATTTTCTATCGATTTAATGTCGAGTTCGACGAAAACCTAATTTTAATTCTATGTTGTCAAAGTGTCATACAAACTCCCATTTTTCATGCATAATCAACCATGTTCGGAGAATTTTTATTTAGGATTATGCTATAAATGACTATTAAGAACCTTTATTTTCTATTTGTTTTCGTGAATGTTCACTTTCCATCGATTAAATTTCAAGTTTCACGAAATCCTATTTTAAGGCTACATTGCATCTTTTTGATGCGAACTCACATTTTTCACCCACATTCAACTAGGTTTTGAGAAATTTGATTTAGGATTATGTTGTAGATGACTAACAATAACCTTTATTTTCTATTGATTTTCGTGAATGTCAAATTTCTTTCGATTTAATGTCGAGTTTGATGAAAACCTGATTTGAAGGCTACATTGTAGTTTTCTCATGTGAACTCCCATTTTTCACCCACAATCATCCATATTTGGTGAACTTTGATGTAGGATTGTTTTCTATATGACTATAAAGAACCTTTATTTTCTATTAGTTTTTATGAACGTTCAATTTCCATCTATTTCATGTCGAGTTCGATGAAAAGCTGATTTTAAGGCTACTTTTTAGGTATGTCATGTGAACTCCCATTTTTCCCCCACAATCAACAATGTTTGGAGAACTTTGATTTAGTATTGTACTGTAGATGACTATTAAGAACAATTATTTTATAACGGTTTTCGTCAATTTTGAATTTTAATATATTTAATGTCATGTTCGACCAAAATCTGATTTTAAGGCTACATTGCATCTGTGTCACGCAAGCTCGTATTTTTAATTCACAATCAACCATGTTTGGAGAACTTTGATTTAGTATGGTGTTGTAGATGACTATTACGAAACTTTATTTTCTATTGGTTTTCGCGAATGTTCAATTTCCATCGATTTAATGTCGAGTTCGATGAAAACCTAATTTTAATTCTACATTGCAGACTTGTCACGCGAACTCGCAGTTTTTATGCATAATCAACAATGTTCGGAGAATTTTTATTTAGGACTATGTTGTAGATGACTATTAAGAACCTTTATTTTATTTGTTTTCGTGAATGTTGAATTTCCATCGATTAAATGTGGAGTTCGATGAAACCATTTTTCACCCACAATCAACCATGTGTGGAGAGCTTTAATTTAGGATTATGTTGTAGATGACTATTAAAGAACCTTTATTTTCTATAAGTTTTCGTGAATGTTCAATTTCCATCGATTAAATGTTGACTTTCATGAAACCCTATTTTAAGGCTACATTGCATATTTGTGATGCGAACTCCCATTTTTCACCCACAATTAACCATGTTTGGAGTTATTTTATTTAGTATTGTTTTGTAGATGACTATTAAGAAAATTTATTTTCTATCAATTTTCGTGCATGCTGAATTTCCATAGATTTAATGCCGAGTTCATCGAAAAAAAAAATTTAGGGGTACATTGCAGCTATGTTATGCGAAATCCCATTTTTCACCCACAATAAACCATATTTGGATAACTTTGATTTAGGATTGTCTTGTAGATAACTATTAAGAAAATTTATTTTCTATTAGTTTTCGTGAAGGTTGAATTTTAGTCGATTTAACGTTGAGTTCGATGAAAACCTTATTTTAAGGCTACGTTGTAGTTGTGTCACTTGAAATCCCATTTTTCATCCACAATCAACATGTTTGGAGAGCTTTGATTTAATATTGTTTTGTAGATGACTATTAAGAACTTGTATTATTTATCAGTTTTCGTGAATGTTGAATTTCCATCAATTTAATGTCAAGTTTGATGAAAACTTGTTTTTAAGGGTACGTTGCAGTTATGTGAAGCGAAATCCCATTTTTTCACCCACAATCAACCATGATTGGAGATCTTTGATTTAGGATTGTGTTGTCGATGACTATTAAGAACCTTTACTTTCTATTACTTTTCTTTAACGTTGAATTTACTTTAATTTAATGTCGAGTTCGATGAAAATTTAATTTTAAGGCTACGTTGTAGCTTTGTCATGTGAACTCCCATTTTTTACCCACAATCAACCATGTTTGGAGAGATTTTTTTTAGGATTGTGTTATAGATGACTATCATGTACCTTTATTTTCTATTGGTTTTAGTGAATGTCGAATTTTCATCGATTTAATGTCGAGTTTGATGAAAACCTAATTTTAAGGATACTTTGCAGCTGTGTCATGGGAACTCCCATTTTCCCCCCACAATCAACCATATTTGGAGAAATTTTATTTAGGATTAAGTTGTAGATGACTATTAAGAACCTTTAGTTTCTATTGAGTTTTGTGAATGTTGAATTTCCATTGATTTAATGTCAAGTTCAATGAAAAACTGATTTTAAGGCTACATTGTAGTTGTGTCACATGAACTCCCATTTTTCACCCACAATCAACCATGTTTGGAGAAAAATAATTTAGGATTGTGTTGTACATGAGTATTATGAACCTTTATTTTCTATCGATTTTCATGAATGTTCAATTTCCTTCGATTTAATGTCAAGTTTGAGAAAAACCAAATTTTAAGGTTATGTTGCAGTTGTGTCACGCGAACTCCCTTTTATCACCCATAATCAACCATGTTTCCAAAACTTTGATTTAGGATTAAGTTGTAGATGACTAATAAGAACCTTTATTTTCTATCATTTTTCGTGGATGTTCATATTCCATCGATATAATGTCGAGTTCGGTGAAAACTAGATTTTAAGGCTACATTGCAACTATGTTACATGAACTCCTACTTTTACCCAATAACCAATCCTGTTTGGAAAACTTTGATTAAGGTTTGTGTTGCTGATGATTATTAAGAACCTTTATTTTCTATTAGTTTTCATGAATGTTGAATTTCCATTGATTTCATTTTGAGTTCAATGAAAACCTTATTTTAAGGCTACGTTGCAACTGTGTTATGTAAACTCCTATTTTTCACCCACAATCAATCATGTTTGGAGAACTTTCAAATAGTATTGTTTTGTAGATGACTATTAAGAAATATTATTTTCTATCAGTTTTTTGTGAATGTTGAATTTCAATTGATTTAATATTGAGTTCGACCAAAACCTAATTTTATGGCTACGTTGCAGATGTGTCACATGAACTCCCTTTTCTCACCCATAATCGACCATGTTTGGAAAAAAATGATTTAGGATTATGTTGTAGATGACTATTAAGAACCTTTATTTTCAAAACATAATCGTGAATGTTGAATTTCCACCAATCAATGTCAAATTCGACGAAATTTTGATTTTAATGCTACATTGTAGATGACTATTAAGAACCTTTATTTTCTATCAGTTTTCGTGAATGTTCAATTTCCTTTGATTTAATGTCGAATTTGACAAAAAGCTTGTTTTAAGCCTCAATTGCAGCTTTGTCATGTGAACTGCCATTTTTCACCCACAATCATCCATGTTTGGAGAAGTTTGATTTAGTATTGTGTTTTAGATGACTATTAAGAACCTTTATTTTCTATTCATTTTTGTGAATGTTGAATTTCCATCGATTAAATGTCGAGTTCGACGAAACCTAATTTTAAGGCTACATTGCATCTTTTTCAAAAAAACTTCTATTTTTCACCCACAATAAACCATATTTGTAAAAATTTGATTTAAATGTTGTACATGACTATTAAAAACCTTTATTTTCTATTATTTTTTCTGAATATTGAATTTCCATCAATTGAATGTCGAGTTTAACGAAAACCCTACTTTAAGGCTACATTGTAGCTGTGTCACACAAACATGAAATTTTCACACACGAACATCCATGTTTGGAGAACTTTGATTTAGGATTGTGTTGTAGATGACTATTAAGAATCTTTATTTCCAATCAGTTTTTGTGAAAGTTGAATTTCCATCGATTTAATATCGACTTCGACGAAAACCCTATTTTAAGGCTACATTGTAGTTGTGTGACACGAACTTGCTTATTTCAAGCACAAACATCCATGTTTGGAGAAATTTGATTTAGGATTGTGTTGTAGATGAATATTAAGAATCTTTGTTTTCTATTTATTTTTGTGAAAGGTGAATTTTCATTGATTTAATGTTGATTTTAGTGAAAACCTATTTTTAAGGCTATGTTGCAGATGTGTCACGTGAACTCCCTTTTTCACCCATAATCAATGATGTTTGGAGAACTTTTATTTATGACTATTAAGAAAATTTATTTTCTATCGATTTTCGTGAATGTTCAATTTCCATCGATTTCATGTCGAGTCCAATGAAAACCTAATTTTAATTCTACGTTACGGATCTGTCATACAAACTCCCATTTTTCACGCATAAATAACCATGTTTGGAGAATTTTTATTTAGGATTATGTTATAAATGACTATTAAGAACCTTAATTTTCTATTTGTTTTCGTGAATGTTGAATTTCCATCGACTAAAATTCAAGTTTCACAAAACCCTATTTTAAGGCTACATTGCATCTTTGTGATGCGAACTCCCATTTTTCACCCGCAATCAACCACGTTTTGAGAAATTTGATTTACGATTATGTTGTTGATGATTAATAATAACCTTTATTTTCTATCAATTTCTGTGAATGTTAAATTTCATTTGATTTAATGTCAAGTTTAATGAAAACCTGATTTGAAGGCTGCATTGTAGTTTTGTCACGTGAACTCCCATTTTTCACCCACAATCAACCATATTTGGAGAAATTTAATTTAGGATTGTTTTTAGACGACTATAAAGAACCTTTATTTTCTATTAGCTTTCATGAACGTTCAATTTTTATTTGTTTAATGTCGAGTTCGATAAAAAGATGATTATAAGGCTACGTTGCAGCTGTGTCATGTGAACTCACATTTTTCACCCACAATCTAGAATGTTTGGAGAACTTTGATTTAGTATTCTACTGTAGATGACTATTAAGAACAATTATTTCGTTAAAGTTTTCGACAAATTTGAATTTCCATTAATTTAATGTGATTTTTGACCAAAATATGATTTTAAGGCTACATTGTATCTGTGTCACGCGAACTCCTATTTTTTTATCACAATCAACCATGTTTGGAGAAATTTGATTTAGTATTATGTCATAGATGACTATTAAAAACTTTTATTTTCTATCGGTTTTCACAAAGGTTCAATTTCCATCGATTTAATGTCGAGTTCGATGAAAACCTAATTTTAATTCTACATTATGAACTTGTCACGCGAACTCCCATTTTTCACGCTAAATGTCAAGTTTGACGAAACCTAATTTTAAGGCTACATTGCATCTTTGTCAAGCCAACTCCAAATTTTCACCCACAATAAACCATGTTTGGAAAACATTGATTTAAGATTATGTTGTAGATGACTATTAAAAACCTTTATTTTCTATTAGTTTTCGTGAATATCGAATTTCGATCAATTGAATACCGAGTTCGACGAAAACCCTATTTTAAGGCTACATAGCAGTTGTGTCACACAAACTTGAAATTTTCACACACAAACATGCATGTTTGGTGAGAAATTTGATTTAGGATTGTGTTGTAGATGACTATTAAGAATCTTTATTTTCAATCAATTTTCGTGTAAGTTGAATTTCCATCGATTTAATGTCAAGTTCGATGAAAACTCTATTTTAAGGCTACATTATAGTTGTGTGATGCAAACTTGCTTATTTCACCCACAAACATCCATGTCTGGAAAAAATTGATTTAGGATTGTGTTGTAGATGACTATTAAGAATCTTTGTTTTCTATTTATTTTTGTGAATTGTGAATTTCCATCGATTTAATGTTGAGTTCCACAAAAACCTATTTTTAAGCCTACGTTGCAGATGTCTCACGCGAACTCCATTTTTCATCCATAATTAACGATCTTTGGAGAAATTTTATTTATGACTATTAAGAAAACTTATTTTCTATCAATTTTCGTGAATGTTCAATTTCCATTAATTTAATGTCGAGTTTGACGAAAACCTAATTTTAATTCTATGTTGCGGATGTGTCATACAAACTCCCTTTTTTCACCCCTAATCAACCATGTTTGGAGAATTTTTATTTAGCATTATGTTGTAAATGATATTAAGAACCTTTATTAGCTATTTGTTTTCATGACTATTAAGAATCTTTATTTTCAATCAGTTTTTGTGAAAGTGGAATTTCCATCGATTTCATGTTGAGTTCAATGAAAACCCTATTTTAAGGCTACATTGTAGTTGTGTGACCCGAACTTGTTTACTTCATCCACAAACATCCATGTTTGGAGAAATTTGATTTAGGATTGTGTTGTAGATGGCTATTAAGAATATTTGTTTTCTATTTATTTTTGTGAATGGTGTATTTTCATCGATTTAATGTCCAATTTGACGAAAAACTAATTTTAATTCTACGTTGCAGACGTGTCATACGAACTCCCATTTTTTACGCATAATCAAGCATGTTTGGAGAATTTTTATTTAGGATTATGCTGTAAATGAATATTAAGAACCTTTATTTTCTATTTGTTTTCCTGAATGTTGAACTCCCATCGATTAAATTTCAAGTTTCATGAAACCCTATTTTAAGGCTACATTGCATCTTTTTGACGCAAATTCCCATTTTTGACCCACAATCAAGTAGGTTTTGCGAACTTTGGTTTAGGATTATGTTGTAGATGAATAATAATAACCTTTAATTTCTATCTATTTTTGTGAATGTTAAATTTCTTTCGATTTAATGTTGAGTTTGACAAAAACTTGATTTGAAGGCTACATTGCAGTTTTGGCATGTGAACTCCTATTTTTCACCCACAATCAACCATATTTGGGGAAATTTGATTTAGGATTGTTTTTTAGATGACTATAAAGAACCTTTATTTTCTATTAGTTTTCATGAACGTTCAATTTCCATCTATTTAATGTCAAGTTCGATGAAAAGCTAATTTTAAGTCTACGTTGCAGCTGTGTCATGTGAACTCCCATTTTTCACACACAATCAACAATGTTTGGAGAACTTTGATTTAGTATTGTAGTATAGATGACTATTAAGAACAATTGTTTTGTTACGGTTTTCGTCAATGTTCAATTTCCATTGATTTAATGGCATGTTCGCCTAAAATCTGATTTTAAAGATACATTGCATTTGTGTCACGCGAACTCCTATTTTTTATTCACAGTCGACCATGTTTGGAGAACTTTGATTTATTATTGTGTTGTAGATGACTATTAAGAACATTTATTTTCTATCGGTTTTCATGAATGTTCAATTTCCATCGATTTAATGTCGAGTTCCATGAAAACCTAATTTCAATTCTACATTGGAGACTTTTCACGCATAATCAACCATGTTTGGAGAATTTTTATTAAGGATTATGTTGTAGATGACTATTAAGAGCCTTTATTTTCTATTTGTTTTCATGAATGTTGAATTTCCATCGATTAAATGTGGAGTTCAACAAAACCTTCTTTTAAAGCTACATTGTAGCTTTGTCATGCGAACTCCCATTTTTCACCTGCAATCAACCATGTTTGGAGAATTTTCATTTAGGACTATGTTATAGATGACTATTAAGAACCTTTATTTTCTATTTATTTTTGTGAATGTTCAATTTCCATCGATTAAATGTGGAGTTCGACGAAACCTTCTTTTAAAGCTACATTGTAGCTTTGTCATGCGAACTCTCATTTTTCACTGACAATCAACCATGTTTGGAGAAGTTTGATTTAGGATTATGTTGCAGATGACTATTAAGAACCTTTATGTTCTATTGGTTTTTGTGAATGTTGAATTTCCATTGATTTAATGTTGAGTTTGATGTAAACCTTATTTTAAGACTACGTTGCAGTTGTGTCATGTGAACTGTCATTTTCACCCACAATCAACTTTGTTTGGAGAAATTTGATTTAGTATTGTGTTGAAGATGACTATTAAGATATTTTATTTTCTTACAGTTTTCAGGAATATTGAATTTGCATCGATTTAATGTCGAGTTCGATGAAAACCTAATTTTAATTCTACATTGCATGGAGACTTGTCACAAGAACTCCCAGTTTTTAGACATAATCAACCATGTTTGGTAAATTTTGATTTAGGATTATGTTGTATATGACTATTAGGAACCTTAATTTTCTATTTGTTTTTGTGAATGTTGAATTTCCATTGATAAAATGTGGAATTCGACGAAACCTAATTTTAAGGCTACATTGCATCTTTGTCCTTCAAACTCCTAGTTTGCACCCACAATAAACCATCTTTGGAAAACTTTGATTTAATATTATGTTGTAGATGACTATTAAAACCCTTTATTTTCTATTAGTTTTTGGTAATATTGAATTTCCATCAATTAAATGTCAAGTTTGATGAAAACCCTATCTTAAGGCTACATTGCAGTTGTGTCACATGAACTTGAAATTTTCACACATGAACAGCTATGTCATGCGAACTCCCATTTTTCACCTACAATCATCCACTTTTGGAGAATTTCGATTTAGGATTGTGTTGTAGATGACTATTAAGAACCTTTATTTTCTATCAATTTTCATTACTGTTCAATTCCGATTTATTTAAAGTCGAGTTCAACGAAAACCTGATTTTAAGGCTAAGTTGCAGCTGTGTCATGCATACTCCCTTTTTGCACCGACAATCAACCATGTTTGGAGAAATTTTATTGAGTATTGTGTTGTAGATGACTATTAAGAACATTTTTTTTTTTTTCATTTACATGAATGTTGAATTTCTATCGATTTAATGTCGAGTTTCATGAAAACCTGACTTTAAGGCTATGTTGCAACTTTGTCATGCAAACTCCTATTTTTCACCCACAATCAAGCATGTTTAGAGAACTTTGATTTAGGATTGCATTGATGATGTCTATTAAAACCTTTATTTTCTATTAGTTTTCGTGACTATTGAATTTCCTTTGATTTAGTGTTGAGTTTGATGAAAACCTGCTTTTAAGGCTACATTGCAGTTGTTTCATGTGAACTCTCATTTCCACCCACAATCAACTATGTTTGGAGAAATTTGATTTAGTATTGTGTTGTAGATGACTAGTAAAATCATTTACTTTTTTACAGTTTTCATGAACATTGAATTTTCATCGATTTAATGTCGAGTTTGACGAAAACCTGAGTTTAAAGCTACATTGCAGCTTTCTCACACGAACTCCCATTTTCACACATAATCAGCCATGTTTGGAGTACTTTGATTTAGGATTGTGTAGTAGATGACTATTAAGAATCCTTTTTTTCTATCGATCTTCGTGAATGGTGAATTTCCATCGATTTAATGCTGAGTTTGGTAAAAAGGTGATTTTAAGGCTACTTTACAGATGTGTCACGCGAACTCCCTTTTTTCACCCATAATCAACCATTTTTCGAGAACTTTGATTTTTGACTATTAAGAACATTTATTTTCTATCAGTTTTTGTGAATGTTCAATTTCAATAAATTTAAGGACAAGTACGATGAAAACATAATTTTAAGGCTACATTTCAGATTTGTCACGCAAACTCCCGTTTTTCACCCATAATCAACCATGTTCAAAGAATTTTCATTTAGGATTATGTTGTAGATGACTATTAAGAACCTTTCTTTTCTATTTCTTTTCACAAATGTTGAATTTCCATTCATTAAATGTTGAGTTCAGCGAAAACTTGATTTTAAGGCTACGTTGCAACTATGTTACACAATCTCCCATTTTTAACCCATAATCAACCATGATTGGAATTTTTTATTAAGGATTGTGTTGTAGATGAATATTAAGAACCTTTATTTTCTAGCGGTTTTCATGAATGTTGAATATCCATCGATTTAATGTCAAATTTGATGAAAACTTTATTTTAAAGCTTTGTTGCAGATGCGTCACACGAACTCCCATTGTTTGGAGAAGTTTAATTTAGTACTGTGTTGTAGATGACTATTAAGAACATTTATTTTCTATCGATTTTCGCGAATGTCCAATTTCCACTGATTTAATGTCGAGTTCGACGAAAGCTATCTTTAATTCTACATTGCAGACATGTCACGCGAACTCCCCTTTTTTTGCGCATAATCAACCATGTTTGGAGAATTTTGATTTAGGATTATGTTGTAGATTTTTAGGCTACATGCAGCTGTGTCATGTGAACTTCTATTTTTCACCCAAATCAACCATGTTTGGAGAACATTGATTGAGGATTGTGTTGTAGATGAGTATTAATAACCTTTATTTTCTATCAACTTTTGTGAATGTTTAATTTCCATCGATTTAATGTCGAGCTCGATGAAAACCTGATTTTAAGGATACGGTTCAACTGTGTCACGCAAACTTCCATATTACCCACAATCAACCATGTTTGGTGAACTTTGATTTAGGATTAAGTTGTAAATGACTATGATGGTCCTTTATTTTCTACCGATTTTCATGAATGTTGAATTTCCAATAATTTAATGTGGAGTTCAATGAAAACCTGATTTTAAGGCTACGGTCCAACTATGTCATGTGAAGTCCCATTTCACCCACAATCGACCATGTTTGGTGAGATTTTATTTAAGATCAAGTTGAAGATGAATATTAAGATCCTTTATTTTCTATCAGTTTTGATGAATGTTGAATTTTCAATGATTTAAAGTCGAGTTCAATGAAAACCTGATTTTAAGACTACGCTCCTGCTATGTCACGTACGTTGCAGCTGTGTAAAGTGAACCCCTATTTTTCACCCATCATCAACCATGTTGGGAGTAATTTTATTCAAGATTAAGTTGTAGATGACTATTAAGAACTTTTATTTTTGATTTGATGAATATCAAACGATTTAATGTTGAATTCAATCAAAACAACATTTTAAGGCTACGTTGGAGCTGTGTCATACGAACTCCTATGTTTCTTCCACAATCAACCAAATTTGGACAACTTTGATTAAGGATTGTGTTGTAGATGACTATTAACAATATTTATTTTCTATCAGTTTTCAAGAATGTTGAATTTCCATTGATTTAATGTCGAGATCAGCAAAAACCTGATTTGAAGGCTATGTTGTAGCTATGTTATGCAAACTACCATTTGAACCCACAATCAACCATGTTTGGAAATTTTTATTAAGGATTGTGTTGTAGATGACTATTAATAACCTTTATTTTCTAGCGATTTTCGTAAATGTTGAATTTCCATCAATTTAATGTAGAGTTCGACGAAAACTAATTTTAATTCAACATTGCAGACGTGTCACACGCACTCCATTTTTCATGCATAATAAACCATGTTTGAAGAATTTTGATTTACGATGATGTTGTAGATGACTATTAGTAACCTTTATTTTCTATTTGTTTTCGTGAATGTTGAATTTCCATCGATTAAGTGTTTGAGTTTGACGAAACCCTATTTTATGGCTACATTGTGTCTTTGTGATGTGAACTCCCATTTTTCACCCACAATTAACCATGTTTGGATTAATTTTATTTAGGATTTTGTTGTAGATGACTATTAAGAAAATTTATTTTCTATCGATTTTCGTTAATGCTGGATTTTCATATATTTAATGTCGAGTTCGTCAAAAATTGGATTTTAAGGCTACGTTACAGCTGTGTCACACGAACTCCCATTTTTCACCTACAATAAACCATATTTGGATAACTTTGATTTAGGATTGTGTTCTAGATAACTATTAAGAAACTTTATTTTCTATTAGTTTTCGTGAATGTTGAATTTCAATCGATTTAACGTCGAGTTAGATGAAAACCTAATTTTATGGCTACGTTTCAGTTGTCATGTGAACTCCAATTTTTCATCCACAATCAACCATGTTTGGAGAACTTTGATTTAATATTTTTTTGTAGATGACTATTAATAAATTTTATTTTTTATTAGTTTTCATGAATCTGGAATTTGCATTTATTTAATGTTGAGTTCGAAAAAAATTTGATTTTTAGGCTACATTTCTGATGTGTCATGCAAACTCCCATTTCACCCACAATCAACCATTATTGGAGAACTTTGATTTAGGATTGTATTGTCGATGACTATTCAGAACCTTTATTTTCTATTGATTTTAATGAATGTTCAATTTTCGTTGATTTAATGTTGAGTTCGATGAAAACCACATTTTAAGGCTACGTTGCTGTTGTGTCACATGAACTCCCATTTTTCATAAACAATCAACCATGTTTGGAGAACTTTGATTTCATATTGTGTTGTAGATGTCTATTAAACACCTTTATTTTCTATTGATTTTCATTAATGTTGAATTTTAATCGATTTAATGTCGAGTTCGATGAATACCTGATTTTAAGTCTACACTACAGTTGTGACATGTGAACTCCCATTTATCACCCACAGTCAACCATGTTTGAAGAAATCTGATTTAGGATTGTGTTGTAGATGACTATTAAGAACCTCTATTTTCTCACGATTTTTGCGAATGTTGAATTTCCATCGATGTAATGTCAAGTTTGACAAAAACCTGATTTTAAGCCTGCATTGCAGCTATGTCATGCGAACTCGCATTTTTCATCCACAATCAAAAATGTTCAGAATACTTTGATTTAGTATTGTGTTGTAGATGACTATTAAGAACTTTTATTTTCTATCGATTTTCATAAATATTCAATTTCCATTGATTTAATGTTGAGTTCAACGAAAACCTAATTTTTGGCTATGTTCTAGATGTGTCATGTGAACTCCCATTTTTCAAGCATAATCAACCATGTTTGGAGAAATTTAATTTAATATTATATTATACATGACTATTAAGAAACCTTAATTTCTATATGTTTTTGTGAATGTTGATTTTTCATTGATTTAATAACGAGCTCAACGAAAACCTAATTTTAAGGCTACATTGCAGCTATGTAAAGTGAACCCCTTATTTTGAACCACTGTCAACCATGTTGGGGTTACTTTTATTCAGGATTAATTTGTAGATGACTATTAGGAACTTTTAATTTCTATTTGTTGAATATCAAACGATTTAATGTTGAGTTCAATGAAAACCACATTTTAAGGCAATGTTACAACTGTGTCACACGAACTCCCATTTTTCTTCCACAATCAACCAAATTTGGAGAACTTTGATTAATGATTGTCTTGTAGATGACTATTAAGAATATTTATTTTCTATCAGTTTTCGAGAATGTTGAATTTCCATTCATTTAATGTCGAGTTCAGCAAAAACTTGATTTGAAGGCTACGTTGCAGCTCTGTTACGTAAAATACCATTTGAACCCACAATCAACCATGTTTCAATTTTTTTTTTAAGAATTGTGTTGTACATGACAATTAAGAACCTTTATTTTCTAGTGCTTTTCATGAATGTTGAATTTCCATCGATTTAATGTCGAGTTCGACGAAAACTAATTTTAATTCTACATTGCAGACGTGTCATGCGCACTCCATTTTTCATGCATAATCATAATCAACCATGTTTGAAGAATTTTGATTTAGGATGACGATTTAGTAACCTTTATTTTCTATTTGTTTTCGTGAATGTTGAATTTCCATTGATTAAATGTTTGAGTTTGACGAAACCCTATTTTAAGGCTACATTGCGTCTTTGTGACACGAACTCCCATTTTTCACCCACAATTAACCATGTTTGGATTAATTTTATTTAGGATTGTGTTGTAGATGACTATTAAGAAACTTTATTTTCTATTGATTTTCGTGAATGTTGGATTTCCATAGATTTAATGTTGAGTTTGTCGAAAATCGGATTTTAAGGCTACGTTGCAGCTGTGTCATGCGAACTCCCATTTTTCACCTACAATAAACCATAATTGGATAAGTTTGATTTAGGATTGTGTTGTAGATGACTATTAAGAAACTTTATTTTCTATTAGTTTTTGTGAATGTTGAATTTCAATCGATTTAACGTCGAGTTTGATGAAAACTTGATTTTATGGCTAAGTTTCAGTTGTGTCATGTGAACTCCCATTTTTCATCCACAATCAACCATGTTTGGAGAACTTTGATTTAATATTGTTTTGTAGATGGATATTAATAACTTTTAATTTTTTATTAGTTTTCATGAATCTTGAATTTGCATTTATTTAATGCTGAGTGCAAAAAAAAAATGATTTTAAGACTACATTGCAGATGTATCATGCGAACTCCCATTTCACCCACAATCAAACATGATTGGAGAACTTTGATTTAGGATTGTATTGTCGATGACTATTAAGAACCTTTATTTTCTATTGATTTTAGTGAATGTTCAATTTCCATCGATTTAATGTTGAGTTCGATGAAAACCTCATTTTAAGGCTACATTGTTGTTGTGTCACGTGAACTCCCATTTTTCACAAACAATAAACCATGTTTCGAGAACTTTGATTTAGGATTGTGATGTAGATGTCTATACCTTTATTTTCTATCGATTTAATATCGAGTTTGATGAATACCTTATTTTAAGTCTACATTGCAGTTGTGACATGAGAACTCCCATTTGTCACTCACAATCAACCATATTTGAAGAACTCTAATTTAAGATTGTGTTGTAGATGACTATTAAGAACCTTTATTTTCTATCGATTTTTGTGAATGTTGAATTTCCATTGATTTAATGTCAAGTTCGACAAAAACCTGATTTTAAGTCTGCATTGCAGATGTGTCATCCGAACTCACATTTTTCATCCACAATCAACCATGTTTGGAATACTTTGATTTAGTATTGTGTTGTAGATGACTATTAAGAACTTTTATTTTCTATCGATTTTCATAAATATTCAATTTCCATTGATTTAATGTTGAGTTCGACGAAAACCTGTTTTTTGGCTACGTTGTAGATGTGTCATGCGAACTCCCATTTTTCAAGCATAATCAACCATGTTTGGAGAAATTTAATTTAAGATTATGTTATACATGACTATTAAGAACCCTTAATTTCTATTTGTTTTTGTGAATGTTTATTTTTCATTGATTTAATAACGAGTTCAACGAAAACCTAATTTTAAGGCTACGTTGCAGCTGTGTAAAGTGAACCTCCTTATTTTCACCCACTGTCAACTATGTTGGAAGTACTTTTATTCAAGATTAAGTTGTAGATGACTATTAGGAACTTTTAATTTCTAACTGTTGAATATCAAACGATTTAATGTTGAGTTCAATGAAAACCACGTTTTAAGGCAACGTTGCAGCTGTGTCACATGAACTCCCATTTTATTCCACAATCAACCAAATTTGGAGAACTTTGATTAAGGATTATGTTGTAGATGACTATTAAGAATATTTATTGTCTATTAGTTTTCGAGAATGCTGAATTTCCATCGATTTAAAGTCGAGTTCAGCAAAAACCTGATTTGAACGCTACATTGCAGCTATGTTACAAAAAATACCATTTCAACCCACAATCAACCATGTTTCGAAATGTTTATTAAGGATTTTGTTGTACATGACTATTAAGAACCTTTATTTTCTACCGCTTTTCGTGAATGTTTAATTTCGATCGATTTAATGTCAATTTCAACAAAAACTAATTTTAATTCTACATTGCAGACGTGTCATGCGCACTCCCATTTTTCACGCATAATCAACCATGTTTGAAGAATTTTTATTTAGGATTATGTTGTAGATTACTATTAATAACCTTTCTTTTCTATTTCTTTTCTTGAATGTTGAATTTCCATCGATTAAATGTTTCAATTTGACGAAACCCTATTTTAAGGCTACATTGCGTCTTTGTGACACAAACTCCCATTTTTCACCCACAATTAACCATCTTTGGATTAATTTTATTTAGGATTGTGTTGTAGATGACTGTTAAGAAACTTTATTTTCTATTGATTTTCATGAATGCTGGATTTCCATAGATTTAATGTCGAGTTCGTCGAAAATCGGATTTTAAGGCTACGTTGCAGCTGTATCACACAAACTCCCATTTTTCACCTACAATAAGCCATATTTGGATAACTTTGATTTAGGATTGTGTTGTAGATAACTATTAAGAAACTATATTTTCTATTAGTTTTCGTGAATGTTGAATTTCAATCGATTTAACGTCGAGTTCAATGAAAACCTAATTTTAAGGCTACATTTTAGTTGTCATGTGAACTCCCATTTTTCATCCACAATTAACCATGTTTGGAGAACTTTGATTTAATATTGTTTTGTAGATGACTATTAATAACTTTTATTTTTTATTAGTTTTCATGAATCTGGAATTTGCATTTATTTAACGTTGAGTTCGAAAAAAATTTGATTTTAAGGCTACATTTCTGATGTATCATGCGAACTCCCATTTCACCCACAATCAACCATGATTAGAGAACTTTGATTTAGGATTGTATTGTCGATGACTATTAAGAACCTTTATTTTCTATCGATTTTAGTGAATGTTCAATTTTCATCGATTTAATGTTGAGTTCGATGAAAACCTCATTTTAAGGCTACGTTGTTGTTGTGTCACATGAACTCCCATTTTTCACAAACAATCAACCATGTTTAGAGAACTTTTATTTAGGATTGTGTTGTAGATGTCTATTAAACACCTTTATCTTCTATCGATTTTCATTAATGTTGAATTTTAATCGATTTAATGTCAAGTTCGATGAATACCTGATTTTAAGTCTACACTATAGTTGTGACATGCGAACTCCCATTTTTCAGCCACAATCAACCATGTTTCAAGAACTCTGATTTAGTATCGTGTTGTAGATGACTATTAAGAACCTTTATTTTCTATCGATTTTTGTGAATGTTGAATTTCCATCGATTTAATCTCAAGTTTGACAAAAACCTTATTTTAAGTCTGCATTGTAGCTGTGTCATGCGAACTCACATTTTTCATCCACAATCAACCATGTTTGGAATACTTTGATTTAGTATTGTGTTGTAGATGACTATTAGTAACTTTTATTTTCTATAGATTTTCATAAATATTCAATTTCCATTGAATTAATCTTGAGTTTGACGAAAACCTAATTTTTGGCTACATTGTAGATGTGTCATGCGAACTGCCATTTCCAAGCATAATCAACCATGTTTGGAGAAATTTAATTTAAGATTATGTTATACATGACTATTAAGAACCCTTAATTTCTATTTGTTTTTGTGAATGTTGATTTTTCATTCATTTAATAACGAGTTCAACGAAAACCTAATTTTATGGCTACGTTGTAGTTGTGTAAAGTGAACCCCTATTTTTCACCCACCGTCAACCATGTTGGGAGTACTTTTATTCAGGATTAAGTTGTAGATGACTATTAAGAATTTTTAATTTCTATTTGTTGAATATCAAACTATTTAATATTGAGTTCAATGAAAGCCACATTTTAAGGCAATGTTGCAGTTGTGTCACACGATCTCCCATTTTTCTTCCACAATCAACCAAATTTGGAGAACTATGATTAAGGATTGTGTTGTAGATGACTATTAATAATTTTTATTTTCTATCAATTTTCGAGAATGTTGAATTTCCATCGATATAATGTTGAGTTTAGCGAAAACCTGACTTTAAGGGGTGCTACCACAATAATGGGTTACACATTTTTGAACATCCTAATTTTTGCTTAAATCACACATTTTTAGAAAATATAATGATTTAAACCTTGAAAAGGTTCCATCTAAAGGATTTTAATTTAATATGGTTTGATCAAATCCACTTATATCAAACCCCCCTTGGATAGATACCCACTAGTTTTAAACCATACCTATAATGGAGTCTCCTCCACACCTATCAAAATGTTGATAAAAAACCACTTTTGATTTACCTTTTCGGGGATAAAATTAATTATTTTAAAATTTATCTTTTCTAAAGATGTAGTCAGTATTATAAGCTTCCCATAAAGTATAATTTTAAATATATTTAATTTTATTTGTTGTGAATGTAGGTTTTTTAATGAACATCGAGGTCTTTGTTTCACACATATGGAAAAATAGGAAAAGAGAGAGAAAAAGTTCTAAAAAATACATGTACACACTATATATTTATGTCTTTATTCCAACAAAAACTGAATAAGTTAATTCAAATGTATACAAAAAAAGTTATGTAGCTGAAAGTATAATATTTCCAAATTATAATTACTCTGACTTAGAAAATTTATTAAAAAATATATATTGAACAAAAAATTATGAAAACATATCCATCCACTAGATATTGGTGTGAAAAAAGTATATTTAAAAAATTAGAATTTTATCCTTTCTATAAAAAAAGTTATGCAACTGAAAGTAAACATCACTTTTTGAAAATGTTGTTTCATAGAAAAAATAAGTTGATAAAAATTACATAAAAGGATTCACAATTTTTTTGAATTTTTTTTTTTAAATATAACTGGAATCTACACATAAAATCTCACAAATCACTATTTTTCTTCATTCTCAAATTCTTAATGGTTTAGCTTCTATAGGTGTAAGAAAGTGAAGATCTGGTGAAAAATGTTGATTTCAATGTCAAGTTTGGCCAAAAAGTGTAACCTATTATTGTGGGATTACCCAAAGGCTACGTTGTAGCTATGTTACACAAACTCCCATTTCTAACCCACAATCAACCATTTTTGGAAATTTTTATTAAGGATTGTGTTGTAGATAACTATTAAGAACCTATATTTTCTAGCAGTTTTTGAAAATGTTGAATTTCCATCGATTTAATGTCGAATTTGATGAAAACCTGATTTTAAGGCTATGTTGTAGATGCGTTAAGCAAAATACCATTTTTCACCCACAATCAACCATGTTTGGAGAGCTTTGATTTAGTATTGAGCTGTAGATGATGATTAAGAACCTTTAGTTTCTATCGGTTTTTGTCAATGTTCAATTTCCAATGATTTAATGTTAAGTTCAATGAAAACCTGAATTTAAAGCTACGTTGCAGCTGTGTCACACGATCTCCCATTTTTCACCCATAATTCAACCATGTTTGAAGAACTCTGATTTACTACTGCTTTATAGATGACTATTAAGAACGTTTATTTTCTATCCGTTTTCATGAATGTTGAATTTTAATCGATTTAATGTCGAATTTGTTGAAAACATAATTTTAAGGTTACATTGCAGATGTATAATGAAAAATTCCATTTTTCACGCATAATCAACCATGTTTGGATAAGTTTTATTTATGATTATGGTGTAGATTACTATTAAGAACCTTTATTTTCTATCAATTTATGTAAATGTTGAATTTCCATCGATTAAATGTTGAGTTTGACGAAAAACTTCTTTAAAGGCTATATTGCATTTGTGTCACACGAACTCCCATTTTTAACCCACAATCAACCATATTTGGTTAATGATGATTTAGGATTGTGTTGTAGATGACTATTAAGAACCTTTATTTTCGGTCGGTTTTAGTGAATGTTAAATTTCATTCAATTTAATGTCGAGATCAAAGAAATCTTGATCATAAGGCTACATTAAAGCTATGTCACGCAAACACTCATTTTTAAAAAACCAACCCTGTTTGGAGAACTTTGTTTTAGGATTGTGTTTTCGATGAGTATTAAAATTTTTACTTTTTTTATCGGTTTTTGTGAATGTTGATTTCAAGGCTATGTTGCAGCTGTGTCAGACAAACTTCTATTTTTCACCGATAATCAAACCATGTTTGGAGATCTTTGATTTAGGATTGTGTTGTAGATTACCATTAAAATCCTCTATTTTCTATCATTTTTCATGAATGCTGAACTTCCATCGATTTAATGTTGAGTTTGAAAAAAACCAGATTTTCAGGCTAATTTGTACTTGTGTCATGCAAACAACCATTGTAGTTATGTCAAGCGAAATCCCAATTTTTCACCCAAAATCAACCATGTTTGGATAAATTTGATTAACGATTGTGTTGTAGTGACTATTAAGAACCTTTACTTTCTATTACTTTTCCTGAATGTTGAATTTACTTTAATTTCATGTGGAGTTCGATGAAAACCTAATTTTAAGGCTACGTTGTAGCTTTGTCACGTGAACTCCCATTTTTCACCCACAATCAACCTTGTTTGGAGAGATTTTATTTAGGATTGTGTTATAGATGACTATTAAGTACCTTTATTTTCTATCGGTTTTAGTGAATGTTGAATTTTCATCGATTTAATGTTGAGTTCGATGAAAACCTAATTTTAAGGATACATTGTAGCTATTTGATGGGAACTCCCATTTCCCCCCCCCCCATAATCAATCGTGTTTGGAGAAATTTTATTTAGGATTAAGTTTTAGATGACTATAAAGAACCTTTACTTTCTATCGAGTTTTGTGAATGTTGAATTTCCAATGATTTAATGTTGAGTTCAACAAAAACTTGATTTTAAGGCTACATTGCAGCTGTGTCAAGTGAAATCCAATTTTTCACCCACAATTCAACAATATTTGGAGAGATTCTATTTAGGATTGTGTTATAGTTGAGTATTAAGTACCTTTATTTTCTATTGGTTTTAGTGAATATTCAATTTTCATCGATTTAATATTGAGTTTTTGATGAAAACCTAAAATTAAGATTACGTTGCAGACGTTTTTGGAGAGCTTCTATCTAGGATTATGTTATAGATGACTATTAAGAAATTTTATTTTTTAACTGTTTTTGTAAATTTTGCATATGCATCGATTAAATTGAGTTTGACGATAACCTGATTTAAAGGCTGCATTGCAGTTGTGTCACACAAACTCCCATTTTTCACGCATAATCAACCATAATTGGATAACTTTGATTTAGGATTTTCTTGTAGATGACTATTCAGAACCTTTATTTTCTAACGGTTTTAGTGAATGTTGAGTTTCCATTAATTTAATGTCGAGTTCATTGAAAACCCTATTTTAAGCCTATATTGCAGAACTTGTGTCACATGAACTCACATTTTCACCCATAAACATCCATGTTTGGAGAACTTTAATTTCAGATTGTGTCGTAGATGGCTACTAAGAACCTTTCTTATCTATCGGTATTCATTAATGTTGAATTTCGATCGATTTAATGTTGAATTGAACAAAAACGTGACTTTAAGTCTACATTGCAGCTATGCCATCCGAACTCCCATTTTTAACACGTAATCAACCATGTTTGGAGAACTTTGATTTAGGATTGTGCTGTAGATGACTATTAAGAAATTTTATTTCTTATCGATTTATATGAACATTGAATTTCAATTGATTTAATGTTTGAGTTCAACAAAAACCATATTTTAAGACTACATTGCAGCTGTGTCACACGAACTCCCATTGTTGATCCACAATCAACCATGTTTGCATAACTTTTATTTAAGATTGTGTTTTAGATGACTATTAAGAACCTTTATTTTCTAACGACTTTCGTGAATGTTGAATTTCAATAAATTTAATGTCGAGATTAAAAAAAACTTGATTTTAAGGCTACATTACATGTATGTCACATGAACTCCAATTTTTAACCCACAATCAACCATGTTTGGAGAACTCTATTTTAGGATTGTGTTGTAGATGAATATTAATAACCTTTTTTTTCTATCAGATGGTTGCTTTTTCACCCACAATCAACCATGTTTGGAGAACATTAGTCTAGGACTGTGTTGTAGATGACTATTAAGAACCTTTATTTTCTAACGATTTGCATGAATATTTAATTTCCATCGATTTAATGTCGACTTCGACAAAAATCTAATTTTAAGGCAACATTAAAGATGTGTCATGCGAACCGCCATTTTTTACCCATAATCAACCATGTTTGGAGAAATTTTATTTAGGATTATGTTGTAGATTACTATTAAGAACCTTTATTTTTTTATTGGTTTTCATGAATATTAAATTTCCATCGATTTAATGTCGAGTTCGACAAAAACCTTATTTTAAGGCTAGGTTGCAGCTTTGTCACACAAACTCCAATTTTTTACCCACAATTAACCATATTTGGAGAACTTTCATTTAAGATTATGTTGTATATCACTATTAAGAACCTTTATTTCCTATATGTATTTTTCATGAATGTTGAATTTCCATTTATTTAATATCAAGTTTGACAAAAACTAGATTTTAAGGCTATGTTGCAGTTGTATCAAGCGAACTCCCATTTTTTACCCACAATTAACCATGTTTGGAGAGTTTTGATTTAGGATTGTGTTATAGATGACTATAAAGAACCTTTATTTTCTATCAATTTTTGTGAATGTTTATTTTCCATCAATTTAATGTTGAGTTCGACGAAAACCTAATTTTAAGGCTACATTACAGATTTGTCATACGAACTCCCATTTTTCATGCACAATCAACAATCTTTGTATAACTTTAATTTATTATTGTGTTGTAGATGACTATTAAGAACCTTTATTTTGTATCAGTTTTCATGAATGTTCATTTTCCATCGATTTAATGTCAAGATCGAAGCTAAAGTGATTTTAATTCTACGTTGCAGCTGTGTCAAGTGATCTCTAATTTTTTATACACAATCAACCATGTCTGGAGAACTTTGATTTAGGATTGTGTTGTAGATTTCTATTAAGAACCTTTGTTTTCTATCAGTTTTCATGAATGTTGAATATCCAACGATTTAATGTCAAGTTCTAAGAAAATTTGATTTTAAGGCAACGTTGCAGCTGTGTCAGACAAACTCCCATTTTTCACCCTCAATTAACCATGTTTGGAGAACTTTTATTTAGAAGTTATCTTGTAGATAACTATTAAGAACCTTTATTTTCTATTGGTTTTGGAGAATGTTGAATTTCTATCGATTAAATGTCAAATTCGACGAAAACCTGATTTTAAGACTATGTTGCAGCTGTGACACGCGAACTCCCATTTTTTATACATAATCAACAATGTTTGGAGTAGTTTGATTTTGTACTATGTTGTAGATGACTAGTAAAAACCTTTATTTTCTATCAGTTTTTGTGAATGTTTAATTTCCATTAATTTAAGGTCAACTTCAATGAAAAACTTTGATTTTAAGGCTACGTTGCAACTATGTCACGCGAACTCCCATTTTTCACACACAATCAACCATGTTTGGAGAACTTTTATTGGTGAGAAATGGGAGTTCATGTGACTCAGTTGCAAAGTAGCCTTAAAATTAGGTTTTCGTCAAACTCGACATTAAATCAATGGAAATTGAACATTCACGAAAACCGATAGAAAAATAAGGATTCTTAATAGTCATCTACAACTCAATCCTAAATCAAAGTTCTCCAAATGTGGTTCATTGTGGGTAAAAATTAGGATTTCACGTAACAAAGATTCAACATAGCCAATTAAATCGATGGAAATTGAACATTCACGAAAACCAATAAAAGAAAAAGGTTCTTTATAGTCATCTATAACACAATCCTAAATAAATGTTCTCCAAACATGGTTGATTTTGGGTGAAAAATTGCAGTTCATGTGACACAGCTGCAACGTAGCCTTACAAATAGTTTTCCATCAAACTGGACATTAAATTGATGAAAATTCAACATTCACGAAAACCCATAGAAAATAAAAGTTGTTAATACTCATCTAAAACCCAATCCTAAATCAAAGTTTTCCAAACATGGTTGATTGTCGGTGAAAAATGGAAGTTCTCGTGACACAACTGCAACATAGCCTTAAAATCAGGTTTTCTTTGACCTCGACATTAGATCGATGGAAATTCAACATTCATGAAAACCAATAGAAAATAAAGGTTCTTAATAGTCATCTGCAACACAATCTAAATCAAAGTTCTCCAAACATGGTTTATTGTTCGTGAAAAAAGAGAGTTATCATGACACCACTACAAAATAGCCTTAAAAAACTAGGTTTTCATCGAACTCAACATTAAATCGATGGAAATTGAATATTCACGAAAACTGATAGAAAATAAAGGGTCTTAATAGTCATTTACAACACAATACTAAATTAAAGTACTCTAAACATGGTTGATTCTAGGTGAATAATTTGAGTTTGCATGACACAGCTGCAACGTAGACTTAAAATTAAGTTTTTGTCGAACTCGACATTAAATCGATGGAAATTGAACATTCACAAAAATTGATAGAAAATACAGGTTTTTAATAGTCATCTGCAACACAATGCTAAATAAAAGTTCTTAAAATATGGTTGATTGTGGGTGACAAATGGGATTTCGTATGACACAACTGCAATTAGACTTAAAATCAGGTTTTCATCGAACTCAACATTAAATCAATTAAAATAAAGATTCTTAAAAGTCATCTACAATACAATATTAAATCAAAGTACTCCAAACATGGTTGATTGTGTGTGAAAAATTAGAGTTCTCGTGACACAGCTTGTAAGACCCTTCCATTTTGCCTTTGGATTGAATAGTGTTCTGTTTGATTATGTTGTGCTTTTTGTTTGCACTTTGATTTGGAAATCAGTTGTTATTCGATCGTTATTTGTAAGTGATGTAAATGTTATATTTTGGTGTGATGGTGTATTTTCCTGATGTAATTATTATGTCATGCTTTGGATTAGCATAGTGGTTATTTGAATTAAAGATGTTTATGCTTTTGATTATATTAATGATGTTAGATTCGTCAGTCAGTGATACTGTATTGGTGAAGGGGACGGATCGCATCACTCGTTTCCGAGCGCCCTGCGATTCCGTGATTTCCTCTTTACGGTGTGTTTTAATTTTAACATATATATATATGCATGTGGATATCTTATGTATTTGCAGGTTGACAGGTACAGAACATCGACTCCACCTGGTTCATAGGTGAGAGCGTGTTCAATAACCAACGGTATTTGATTGGGAGATAGTAGCTAGGTTTTCGTGTCAGGTCGTCACCCTAGTCCTTTTGTCGTCAGTTGTTTGTCGAGTTGTGCTGTCTTGATTTTCATGCCCTCTCTTTGTTATTTAAATTCAAGTTTGAAAGAGGCAATTAATGGTATTTGGTATTTAAGTTATTGATTATATTAATCGAGTTATAACATTAGAGATGTTGTTTGATTTATTAGTTAATTTAATTTAATTAATAAAATGATTGAATCTTGAATTAAGATTATTTTATTAATTAATTAATTAAATTAGATTGTGCTAAATTAAATTACTGTGTTGAAATGAATTAGATTATTCATTTGGAAATTATTGCTTAATTGTAGGAATTGAAAATTGAAAAGGAGAGGTCGTGATGTCTTGTTTGTTGCACCTTGGTTCTATAGAGGTTTGGATGGTGTGTGTGTGTTGTCCAATAGAAGAGTGGCTTGTAACGGGGGCCAGCACATGAAGTGGTGCCAGGATAACTCGTTATAAGTTTTTTAATCAAGTGATAACTAAAACAATACTTAGAAGTTTAGGACTAACTTCTCATTAATCAAGACTTTTAATGCCTCACTCATGGACCTAAGTGCTCGGTTAGGCTTGGGATGAGATGAGAAGGCTTGTAATAGCAAGGTCATCTATCTTTTTTGTACGAAAGGTATTTGGCTCCGCATGAGTGAGTGTGGGGGTCAGGATTCGGTAAAGGTCACCAGGATAACCCTTGTCTTGTGGGGGGGCGGAGCTTATGAAGATTCCCAAGGATAACCCATGATGAACTGTGTGATGACACTCTATCTAGGACAACAGTCAATTTTGTGTTGTGGGTATGGTTCTCTTAACATACCTTATGTAACCATAGTTGGTACTTGTTGTTGTGGGTATGGTTTCCTTAACATACCTGATGTGACCATAGTTGGTATTTGATTTGGTGGGTATGGTTTCCTTAACATACCTAGTGTGACCATAGTGGTATTCGATTATTTTGTGTATGGTTCTCATAACATGCTTGTTCTGCTTTGTTTCTGGAAGCAGTGTGACCATGTAGAGTTGTCCTTGTGTGTGTTACTCGTGATGCTCTTGAGTTGTACTTTTGGTGTACTTATGTTGAATGTATGTGGTACTTGGGTTGTACTTGTGAAATGCTTGTGTGGTATCTTGCATGGTATCTGAGTTGTGCTTGAGTTGATTATGTGTTGACCTCTTGATGTATTTGTGAGGTTCATGTTATTGGTTGTTTCAGTTTGGTTCAGTTTATGTTAGCCTATGTCTAGAGGTAGATGGTCTTGACTAGGATTCCTGGTTACTATCTCCTAGCATGGGGGGTGGGCCTTTGGGTTCCACTTGGTTGGGTGGCGTGCACCTAAATACGTTGGGTTCGTTCTATCTTCATGTTTGTATGGACGAGACTTCCTGTTGGAGAGCTCGTTGGTTTCAGTAGCAATTCTTGCCTTATATCATTTCAATTTGTATTGTATTATTTTACCCCTCAGTTGTTATTGAGGTGGAAGTTGTAATTGTAATCTCATTATGTTATTGGACTTGCCTCATTCGAGGAATGAATGTTGAAATCTTATTGTTTAATTGGATAAATGAAATTGACAATTATCTTTTATGCTTTAATGTAATTCATCTTATTGGAATGTATGTGCTTAATTTATTTAGTAATTAAATGACATGGTTAAATTCATGTTTTTTGTTTGGGTTCTATTTAACCTCTATCTCGTAACCTTAGAGGATGTTGGCATTAGTTAGAGAACTTGTTTATTAATTATACTTTAAAAAAAAAAAATTATTCCGTTTAAGTAGTTAAATGCAACTTCCTCTAGGGTTGCGTGGCGGGGTGTTACACATGGTATCAGAGCCAAGGTTTAAACACTGGGTTCTCTAGGTACATTTGTGCCCTCTGTGTAGTCCCTGCGAATTGTTAGTGAAGTTTTTAAGTGCTCACTTGTTAATGGCTTCCACTTTAGCATGATGTACTCTGTGAAGAAGAGTAGCGTGAAGGAAACCTAATAAAAGGTTTTGGTTATGAAGTTTTGATACATATCCCACGAGTTGGAATTGAATGTTTCCTATGGGGTTATGTATGTGGTGGTGTCCTTGTAAATGCAAGAAACCAGCAATTGTAACTTGGTTGAGTGTCGTGGATACACTTTGGGTATGTGGTTTGCGTGCTCATTCCGCACCACCTAAAGGGTTGTTATCATTCTTGATGAACGTTGTTTCCTCCTTCCTCGTTTGGTGGCTAGTAACTAGTCACATAGTTGTTGTATAGTGAAATTTAAATATTGTGAACTTTCTTTCGGTTATTGATGATTCTTTTCGGTTGATTGTGAGGGCCGACATTTTGTTTATATTTGATTGTGAAGGTTTAGCCACAACTTGTGATCTTATTTTCTTATAACCCTAGCGGTTATAAATTTGATTAAGTGTTGAAATTGTGCATATTTATTACCTTATTGTTGAAATGGAACTTCAATTTTATCTTCTTTATGAACTTGGTAGCTAAGCTGGTTATCATTGTTGTTTTCAATGTCGGCTATGTGTTGTGTTGTTATTCCTCTTCAAGGACGTATGATACGGACTTGGTGAGTGTGTATGAGGAAGTAGATGCAGGAAATGTTGAGGATGGAGTAGGTGGGGTTGTTTGCAACTAGGAACCACTACTCACCTTTGTTGTGATGACTATCTCTTGGAGGCTGATCACCTTATACAACAAGAGACAGGTCATTGTAATCTTGTTGATTTTGGTTGAGTTAGTTAGATGATCTTGGTTCATGGACCCTTCTATCATGAGTTGGTATGTTGCTCTCTAAGTGATGTGTATTGGTACATATGTGTATTATGTGTGATAATCCTTGGAATTGTGTTGTTGGAGACTTGGTTGGTGGGTGCTCCACCATGTTGTCTTGTTTGGATTGGCAGTGTTTTGGCTAAGTTGTATTCGGCACAGGTTGCTATTGTTTTGTGATGAGGCCTGGGGTGGTTCGTTTTGGAACCCTGGTTATGTGTGTTTGTATGGAGTTTGTACTAGGGGTAGTTGCAGGCTTCCAGGAGTAAGCCTGACCCTAGTGGGGGAGGATGTAAGACCCCTCCGTTTTGCCTTTGGATTGAACAGTCTTCTGTTTGATTATGTTGTGCTTTTTGTTTGCACTTTGATTTGGACATCAGTTGTTATTCGATCGTTATCTATAAGTGATGCAAATGTTATATTTTGGTGTGATGGTGTATTTTCCTAATGTAATTATTATGTCATGCTTGGATTAGCATAGTGGTTATTTGAATTAAAGATGTTTATGCTTTTGATTATATTAAGGCTACAAGTAGCTGTGTCATGTGAACTTCCATATTACCCACAATCAACCATGTTTGGTGAACTTTTATTTAGGATTAAGTTTTAAATGACTATTAATATCCTTTATTTTCTATCGGTTTTCATGAATGTTGAATTTCCAAGGATTTAATGTCGAGTTCAACGAAAACCTGATTTTAAGGCTACAGTCCAACTATGTCACGTCACTCCCATTTCACCAACAATTGACCATATTTGGTAAAATTTTATTTAGGATTAAGTTGTAGATGACTATTAAGATCCTTTATTTTCTATCGGTTTTGATGAATGTGTAATTTCCAACAATTTAGTGTCAAGTTCAACGAAAACCTGATTTTAAGACTACATTTCAGCTATGTCACGTAAACTCCCATTTCTCACCCACAATCAACCATGTTTGGAGACTTTTTATTTAGGATTGTATTGTAGATGACTATTAAGATTTTTATATTCTTTCAGTTTTCGTGAATGTTGAATTCTTATTGATTTAATGTCGAGTTCAACGAAAACTTGATTTTAAGGCTACGTTCGAGCCGTGTTATGCAAACTCCCATTTTCACCCACAATCATCCATGCTTGGAGAACTTTGATTTAGGATTGAGTTGTCGATAACTATTAAAAACCTTTATATTCTATTAGTTTTTGTGAATGTTGAATTTCCATCGACGTAATGTCAAATTCGACAAAATTATTATTTTAAGGCTACATTGCAACTTTGTCCTGCGAACTCCCATCTTTCAATCACAGTCAACCATTTTTGAAGAACTTTGATTTACGATTGTGTTGTAGATGACTATTAAGAACCATGATTTTCTATCTGTTTTTGTGAATGTTGAATTTCCCTTGATTTAATGTCAAGTTCAATGAAAACCTAGTTTTAAGCCTACATTGTAGTTGTGTAATGTGAACTCCCATTTTTCACCCACAATCAACCATGTTTGGAGAAAATTGATTTAGAATTGTGTTGTAGATGAGTATTAAGAACCTTTATTTTCTATTGATTTTGATGAATGTTCAATTTCCGTCGATTTAATGTCAAGTTTGAGAAAAACCAAAACTTACGGTTATGTTGCAGCTGTCTCACACGAACTCCCTTTTATCACCCATAATCAACCATGTTTCAAGAACTTCTATTCAGGATTAAGTTGTAGATGACTACTAAGAACCTTTATTTTCTATCAGTTTTCGTGGATATAGATATTCCATCGATATAATGTCTTGAGTTCGGTGAAAACTTGATTTTAAGGCTATGTTGCAACTATGTCGCACAAACTCCTATTTTTTCCCAACAATCAACCCTTTTTGGAAAACTTTGATTAAGGTTTGTGTTGCTGATGACTATTGAGAACCTTTATTTTCTATTGGTTTTCATGAATGTTGAATTTCCATTGATTTAATGTCGAGTTCAACGAAAACCTTATTTTAAGGTTACGTTGCAGCTGTGTTATGTAAACTCATATTTTTCACCCACAATCAACCATGTTTGCAGAGCTTTGAATTATTATTGTGTTGTTATTAAGAAACTTTATCTTCTATCAGTTTTTTGTGAATGTTGAATTTCCATTGATTTAATATCAATTTTGACAAAAACCTAATTTTATGGCTACGTTGCAAATGTGTCACACGAACTCCCTTTTTTCACCCATAATCGACCATTTTTGGAGAACTTTGATTTAGGATTATGTTGTTGATGACTATTAAGAACCTTTATTTTCAAAAAAAAATCATGAATTTTGAATTTCAATCGATTAAATGTCAAATTCAACGAAAATCTGATTTTAAAGCTATGTTGCAGCATTGCCACGTGAACTGCCATTTTTCAACCACAATCAACAATGTTTGGAGAAATTTAAATTAATTTTTTTTTGTAGATGAATATTAAGAACTTTTAATTTCTATCAATTTTTCTGAATGTCAAACTTTCAATGATTTAATGTCGAGTTCAACGAAAACCTAATTTTAAGGCTACTTTGCAGCTGTGTCACGTGAACTCCCATTTTTGAAACACAATCAACCATGTTTGGAGAACTTTGATTAAGGATTGTGTTGTAGATGACTATTAAGAACATTTTGTTTTTATTAGGTTTTCATGAATATTGAATTTCCATTGATTTAATGTCATGTTTCATGAAAGCCTAATTTTAAGGCTATGTTCCAAATTTGTCACATGAACTTCTATTTTTCACCCTTAATCAACCATGTTTGGAGAACGTTTATTTAGTATTTTATTGTTGATGACTACTAAACCTTTATTTTCTATCGATTTTCGTGAATGTTGAATTTCTAACTATTTAGTGTCGAGTTAGACCAAAACTTGATTTTAAGGCTACGTTGCACCTGTGTGACGTGAACTGCCATTTTTCACCCACAATCAACCATGTTTGGAGAATTTTGTTTTTGTATTATGTTGTAGATGACTATTATGAACTTTCTTTTCTATTTGCTTTCCCGAATGTTGAATTTTCATCGATAAAATTTCAAGTTCGATGAAACCTTATTTTAAAGCTAAATTACACCTTTGTCACACAAACTCCCATTTTTGGAGAGCTTTGATTTAGTATTATGTTGTAGATACTATTGAGAACATTTACTTTCTATTGGATTTCGTGAATGTTGATTTTAAGTCTACACTACAGATGTGACATGCGAACTCCCATTTTTCACCCACAATCAACCATGTTTGAAGAACTTTAATTTAGGGTTGTGTTGTAGATGACTATTAAGAATCTTTATTTTCTATTGATTTTTGTGAATGTTGAATTTCCATCAATTTAATGTTGAGTTCGACGAAAACCTGATTTTAAGTCTACATTACAGCCATGTCATGCGAACTCACATTTTCACCCACAATCAACCAGGTTTGGAATGGGTATGTGCAGGATCATGATGGGCCAAAAAGTGGTGATATGTAAGCCATATGATGAACCATGTGGCTGATGGCTTTTTTTTTACCCAAAGTTGATGAAACGAAAAGGGTTTTTGGAGGATATTCTTAGCTTTCCACCAATATAAATTATGCTTTACTTTGAATCTAATAAATAATTATTATTCATTTTCTATTAGAATTACGAATAAAGTCCTGATTGATAGGCTGATTGAAAAACATCTATAACTTTCAAACGGTATCACATTTTTTGAATCCGGAACATGCGTCACATTCTATGCTTTGCATACTATAGGATTAAAAAAAAAAAAATTGAATTTCATGAATTTTTGACCAAGTTAAGGTGGTTAGACAGACAAACTTTTATAATTTTTAAAAGTTGTAATAAAAAAATCATAATTAATTATTTACTTGGAAAAAAATTATAAAAAAATATGCATCACATCGGGACATGAGTCCTCTACTTATATCTAAAATCGTATAAAAAAATATTATCATTTTATTGTGGTTAGGGTAGTCAGACAGACACCTAATTCTTATTTTTACCCTAAAATTTAAATACTACTGCATTGAACTTTCAAATTTTCACCAAATAGATTTTTTTTTTTTTTTAATAAAGGTCTAGTAGTTTAGAAACTACATTTAATTTGATATAGATTCTATTTTTACATTTTTTTAAAATAATATAAATAACTTATTTAAATTTTTACGTCAAGTTGTCTAACTCTGATTTTATGTCTTTTTATTGCCACTTAAGGACATGTTTTTTCCATGATAATCCTTCACATACCCGAATACTTTTACTTAGTATTGTGTTCTAGATGACTCTTAAGAAGCTTTATTTTCTATCGGTTTTCATAAATATTTAATTTCCATTGATTTAATGTTGAGTTTGACGAAAATCCTAATTTTAAGGCTACGTTGCAGACGTGTCATGTGAACTCCCTTTTTCCAAGCATAATCAACCTTTTTTGGAGAACTTTAATTTAAGATTATGTTATACATTACTATTAAGAACCTTTATTTTATGTTTATTTTTGTGAATGTTGATTTTTCATCGATTTAATGTCGAGATCAATGAAAACCTAATTTCAAGGCTGCGTTGCAGCTGTCTCACGTGAACGCCTATTTTTTACCCACCATCAACCATGTAAGGAGTAATTTTATTCCACATTTTAAGGCTACGTTGCATCTGTGTCACACGAACTCTCATTTTTATTCCACAATCAACCATATTTGGAGAACTTTTATTAAGGATTATGTCGTAGATGACTATTAAGAATCTTTATTTTCATTCGATTTTTGAGAATGTTGAATTATCATCAATTTAATGTCGAGTTTAGCAAAAACCTGATTTTAAGGCTATGTTGCAGTTATGTTACGCGGACTCCCATTGTTAACCCACAATCAACCATATTTGGGAAATTTTATTAAGGATTGTGTTGTAGATGATTATTAAGAAAATTTATTTTCTACCGGTTTTCGTGAATGTTGAATTTTCATCAGTTTAATGTCAAATTTCATGAAAACTTGATTTTAAAACTATGTTGCAGATGTGTCATGCGAACTCCCATTTTTCACAAACAATCAACCATGTTTGAAGAACTTTAATTTAGTATTGTGTTGTACATAACTATTAAGAACGTTTATTTTCTATTTGTTTTTGTGAATGTTGAATTTCCATCGATTAAATGTCGAGTTCGACGAAACCTAATTTTAAGGTACATTGCATCTTTGTCAAACAAGACTTCTATTTTTCACCCACAATAAACCATTTTTGTAAAACATTGATTTAAATGTTGTACATGACTATTGCAATTGTGTCACACGAAGATGAAATTTTCACACACGAACATTCATGTTTGGAGAACTTTGATTTAGGATTGTGTTGTAGATGACTATTAAAAATCTTTGTTTTCAATCAATATTTGTTAAAGTGGAATTTCCAACGGTTTAATGTCGAGTTCGACGAAAACCCTATTTTAAGGCTACATTGTAGTTGTGTGACGAGAACTTGCTTATTTCACCCACAAACATCCATGTTTGGCGAAATTCTATTTAGGATTATGTTGTAAATGACTATTAAGAACCTTTATTTTCTATTTGTTTTCGTGAATGTTGAATTTCCATCGATTAAATTTCAAGTTTCATGAAACCCTATTTTAAGGCTACATTGCATCTTTGTGATGCGAACTCCAATTTTTTACCCACAATCAACTAGGTTTTGACAACTTTGATTTAGGATTATGTTGTAGATGACTAATAATAACTTTTATTTTCTATTGATTTTTCGTGAATGTTAAATTTCTTTCAATTTAATGTCAAGTTTAACAAAAACCTAATTTGAAGGGTACATTGTAGTTTTGTCACGTGAACTCCCATTTTTCACCCACAATCAACCATGTTTTGAGAAAATTGATTTAGGATTGTGTTGTAGATGAGTATTAAGAACCTTTATTTTCTATCTATTTTAATGAAAAGTTCAATTTTCGTGAACTACCATTTTTTAACCACAACCAAGATTCACGAAACCCTATTTTAAGGCTACATTGAATCTTTGTGACGCGAACTCCCATTTTTCACCCACAATCTATCAGTTTTCATGAATGTTGAATTTCCATTAATTTAATATTGAGTTCAACGAAAACCTTATTTTAAGGCTGCATTGCAGCTGTGTCATGTGAACTCCCATTTTTCACCCACAATCAACAATGTTTGGAGAACTTTCGTCTAGTAGTCTTAAAATCAATTGTTCGATGAACTCGACATAAAATCGATGAAAATTCAACATTCACAACAACTTATTGATAGAAAATAAAGGTTCTTAAGTCATCTACAACACAATCCTAAAAAAATGTTCTCCAAACATGGTTGATTAAGGGTGAAAAATTGGAGTTCATGTGACATAGCTGCAACGTAGCCTTACAAATAGGTTTCTGTCAAACTCGACATTAAATCAATGAAAATTCTACATTCGGGAAAGACCATAGAAAATAAAGGTTGTTAATAGTCATCTAAAACACAATCCTAAATCAAAGCTTTTGAAACATGGTTGATTGTCAGTGAAAAATAGAAGTTCTCGTGACACAATTGCAATGTAGCCTTAAAATCAGGTTTTCTTTGAGCTCGACATTAAATCAATGGAAATTCAACATTCATGAAAAAAGGGAGTTACCATGACACCACTGCAACATAGCATTAAAAAATCAGGTTTTCATCAAAGTCAACATTAAATCGATGGAAATTGTACATTCACGAAATCTGATAGAAAATAAAGATTCTTAATAGTCATTGACAACACAATCCTATATCAAAGTTTTGCAAACATGATTGATTGTGGGTGAAAAATGGGAGTTCACATGACACAGCTACAACATAGCTTTAATATTCGGTTTTCGTCGAACTAAACATTAAATTGATGGAAATTCAACATTAACAAAAACCAATAGAAAAAAAAAATCTTAATAGTCATCTAAAACATAATTTTAAATCAAAATTTTCCAAACATGGTTGTTTATGGGTGAAAAATGGGAGTTCACAGGACACTTTTGCAACATAGCCTTAAAATTAGGTTTTCGTCGGACACGACATTAAATCCATAGTATTTCAACATTCATGAAAACTCTACAAAACAATACTAAATGAAATTTCTCTAAACATGGTTGATTGTTGATGAAAAATGGTAGTTCACGTGACATAACAGCAACGTAGCCTTAAAATCAAGTTTTCGTGAAATTCGACAATAAATCAAAGGAAATTGAATATTCACAAAAACTGATAGAAAAGAAAGGTTCTTAATAGTCCTGTACAACACAATACTAAATTAAAGTACTCGAAACATGGCTGATTGTGGGAGAAAAATGGGAGTTTGCATGACACAGCTGCAACGTAGACTTAAAATTAGGTTTTCGTCGAACTCGACATTGAATCGAGGGAAATTGAACATTCACAAAAATCGATAGAAAATAAAGGTTTTTAATAGTCATCTGCAACACAATGCTAAATAAAAGTTCTTCAAACATGGTTGATTGTGGGTGACAAATGGGAGTTCGTATAACACAGCTGCAATTAGACTTAAAATCAAGTTTTCATCAAACTCGACATTAAATCGATAAAAATTCAACATTCACGAAAATTGATAGAAAATAACGGTTCTTAAAAGTCATCTACAATACAATACTAAATCAAAGTACTCCAAACATGGTTGATTATGTGTGAAAAATCGGAGTTCGCGTGACATAGCTGCAACGAAACCTTAAAATCAAGTTTGTCATTGAACTCGATTGTAAATCTATGGAAATTAAACACTCACAAAAAATGATAGAAAATAAAGGTTCTTACTAGTCATCTACAACATAGTACTAAATCAAAGTACTCCAAACATGGGACAAGAATGAAAGAACTGCAACATACCCTTACAACAGGTTTTCGTTGAACTCAAAATTTAATCGATGTAAATTCAATATTCTCAAAATCCAATAGAAAATAAAGGTTCTTAATAATGTCATCTACAACATAATCCTAAATCAAAGCTCTCCAAACATGGTTGATTGAGGGTGAGAAATGATATTTCATGTGACAAATCTGCAACATAGCCTTAACTTCAGGTTTTCATCGAACTTGACATTAAATCGACGGAAATTCAACTGTCATGAAAACCAATAGAAAAAAAAGGTTTCTAATAGTCATCTACAACATACTTCTAAATAAAATTCAACCAAAAATGGTTGATTATGGGTGAAAAATGGGAGTTCGCGTGAAACATTTGCAACATAGCCTTCAAATTACGTTTTCGTCGAACTTGACAATACATCGATGGAAATTCAACATTCACGAAAAATGATAGAAAATAAAGGTTTTTAATAGTCATTTACAACATAATACTAAATCAAATTTCTTCAAACATGATTTATTGTGGGAAAAAATGGGAGTTCGTGTGACACAACTGCAACGTTGCCCTAAAATCAAATTTTCTTAGAACTTGACATTAAATCGATGGAAATTCAACATTCATGACAGTTGATAGAAAATAAAAGTTCTTAATATTTATCAACAACACAATCTTAAATCAAAGATCATGTGACACAACTGCAACATAGAAATAAAATCACGTTTTCTTCGAACTTGACATTAAATTGATGGAAATTGAACATTCACAAAATTTGATAGAAAATAAAGGTTCTTAATAGTCATCTACAACACAATCCTATATCAAACTTCTCAAAACATGTTTCATTATGGGTGAATGGGAGTTCGCGTGACATAGCTATAACATAGCCTTAAAATTAGGTTCTCGTCAAACTCGATATTAAATCGATGGAAATTCGACCTTCACAAAAATCGATAAAAAATAAATGTTCTTAATAGTCACCTACAACACAATCCTAAATCAAAGTTATCCAAACATGGTTGATTGTGGGTAAAAAATAGGACTTCACGTAACAAAGATGCAACATAGCCAATTGAAATTGAATATTCATGAAAACCAATATAAAAAAAAAGGTTCCTTATAGTCGTCTACAACACAATACTAAATAAATTTTCTCCAAACATGGTTGATTGTGGTTGAAAAAGTGGAGCTCATGTGACATAGCTGCAATGCAGCCTTACACTTAGGCTTCCGTCAAATTCGAGATTAAATCGATGAAATTTCAACATTTACGAAAACCCATAGAAAATAGAGGTTATTGAAATAGGATAGTGTTGTATATGACTATTAAGAACCTTTATTTGTGATAGGATTTTGTGAACGTTGAATTTCCATCGACTAAATGTCGAGTTTGATGAAAACTTGATTTTAAGGCTACATGCAACTGTGTCATGTGAACTTCAATTTTTCACCCAATCAACCATGTTTGGAGAACATTGATTGAGGATTGTGTTGTAGATGAGTATTAATAACCTTTATTTTATATGAGCTTCTGTGAATGTTTAAATTCCATTGATTTAATGTCGAGCTTGATGAAAACATGACTTTAATTAATGCTACAGTCCAACTGTGTCACGTGAACTTCCATATTACCCACAATCAACCATGTTTGGTGAACTTTTATTTAGGATTAAGTTGTAAATGACTACTAAGATCCTTTATTTTCTATCGATTTTCATGAATGTTGAATTTCCAACGATTTAATGTCGAGTTCAACGAAAACCTGACTTTAAGGCTATGGTCCAACTATGTCACGTCATCTCCCATTTCACCCACAATCGACCATGTTTGGTAAAATTTTATTTAAGATTAAGTTTTAGATGACTATTAAGATCCTTTGTTTTCTGTCGGTTTTGATGAATGTTGAGTTTCCAACAATTTAATGTCAAGTTCAACGAAAACCTAATTTTAAGACTACATTTCAGCTATGTCATGTAAACTCCCATTTTTCACCCACAATCAACCATGTTTGGAGAATTTTTATTTTGGATTATATTGTAGATGACTATTAAGATTTATTATATTCTTTCGGTTTTCCTAAATGTTGAATTTCCATTGATTTAATGTCGAGTTCAACGAAAACTTGATTTTAAGGCTATGTTCGAGCTGTGTCATGTGAACTCTCATTTTCACCCACAACCAACCATGTTTGGAAAACTTTGATTTATGATTGAGTTGTTGATAACTATTAAAAACCTTTATATTCTATCGGTTTTCGTGAATGTTGAATTTCCATGTATTTAATGTCAAATTCGACAAAAACCTTATTTTATGGCTACGTTGCAACTTTGCCCCGTGAACTCCCATTTTTCACTCACAATCATCCATTCTTGGAGAACTTTGGTTTAGGATTGTGTTGTAGATGACTATTAAGAACCTTGATTTTCTATCTATTTTTGTGAATGTTGAATTTCCCTTGATTTAATGTCAAGTTCAACGAAAACCTGATTTTAAGGCTACATTGTAGTTGTGTCACGTGAACTCCCATTTTTCACCCACAATCAACCATGTTTGGAGAAAATTATTGATTTAGGATTGTGTTGTACATGAGTATTAAGAACCTTTATTTTCTATTAGTTTTCGTGAATATTGAATTTCCATCAATTAAATGTCGAGTTCGTCGAAAACCCTATTTTAAGGCTACATTGCAGTTATGTCACACGAACATCCATGTTTGGAGAACTTTTATTTAGGATTGTGTTGTACATGACTATTAAAAATCTTTATTTTTAATCGATTTTTGTGAAAGTGGAATTTCAATTGATTTAATGTCGAGTTCGACGAAAACCATATTTTAAGGGTACATTGAAGTTGTGTGATGCCAACTTGTTTATTTCACCCATAAACATCCATGTTTGGAAAATTTTGATTTAGGATTGTGTTGTAGATGACTATTAAGAATCTTTGATTTCTATTTATTCTTTTGAATGGTGAATTTCCATTGATTTAATGTTGAGTTTCGTGAAAACCTATTTTTAAGGCTACGTTGCAGATGTGTCACGCGAACTCCCATTTTTCACGCATAATCATCATGTTTGGAGAATTTTTATTTAGGATTATGTTGTAAATGACTCTTAAGATCCTTTATTTTCTCTAAATTTTGGGAATGTCGAATTTCCATCCATTAAATTTGAAGTTTCATGAAACCCTATTTTAAAGCTACATTGCATCTTTGTGACGCGAACTCCCATTTTTCGCCCACAATCAACCAGGTTTTAAGAAATTTGATTTAGGATTATGTTGTCGATGACTAATAATAACCATTATTTTCTATTTATTTTTGTGAATGTTAAATTTCTTTCCATTTAATGTCGAGTTTGACAAAAACCTGATTTGAAGGTTACATTGCAGTTTTCTCACATGAACTCCCATTTTTCACCCACAATCAACCATATTTGTAGAACTTTGATTTAGGATTGTTTTTTTGGATGACTATAAAGAACCTTTAGTTTCTATTAGTTTTCATGAACGTTCAATTTCCTTCCATCTAATGTCGAGTTCGACGAAAAGCTGATTTTAAGGCTACGTTGCAGCTGTGTCATGTGAACTCCCATTTTTAACCCACAATCAACAATGTTTGGAGAGCTTTCATTTTGTATTGTAATGTAGATGACTATTAAGAACAATTATTTTGTTACGATTTTCGTCAATGTTGAATTTCCATTGATTTAATATCATGTTCGACCAAAATCTGATTTTAAGTCTACATTGCATCCGTGTCGCACGAACTCCTATTTTTTATTAACAATCAACCATGTTTGGAGAAATTTTATTAAAGATTGTGTTGTAGATGATTATTAAGAACCTCTATTTTCTATTGGTTTTTGTGAATCTTGAATTTTCATCGATTTAATGTCGAGTTTGATGTAACCCTGATTTTCAGGCTACGTTGCAGTTGTGTAACCTGAACTCCCATTTTTCACGCACTATCAACCATGTTTTGAGATTTTCTATTAATGATTGTGTTGTATATGACTAATAGCAATCTTTATTTTCTATCCGTTTTCGTCAATGTTCAATTCCGATCTGTGTAAAGTCGAGTTCGATGAAAACCTGATTTTAAGGCTACGTTGTAGCTGTGTCATGCGAACTCCCTTTTTCCACTGACAATCAACCATGTTAGAAGAGCTTTTATTTAGTATTGTGTTGTAGATGACTATTAAGAACATTTTTTTTTTTACAGTTTACATGAATGTTGAATTTCTATCGATTTAATGTCGAGTTTCATGAATACCTCACTTTAAGGCTATGTTGCAACTTTGTCATGCAAACTCCAATTTTTCACCCACAATCAAGCATGATTAGAGAAATTTGATTTAGGATTGCATTTTAGATGACTATTAAAACCTTTATCTTCTATTAGTTTTCGTGATTGTTGAATATCCTTTGATTTACTATCGAGTTTGATTAAACTTTATTTTAAGGCTACATCGTAGCTTTGTCACGTGAAATCCCATTTTGCACCCATAATAATCCATCTTTGGAGAACTTTAATTTACGATTGTCTTGTAGATGACTATTAAGAACCTTTATTTTCTATTGGTTTTTGTGAATGTTGAATTTCGATTGATTTAATGTGAACTGTCATTTTCGCCCACAATCAACTATGTTCGGAGAAATTTGATTTAGTATTTTGTTGTAGATGACTATTAAGATCATTTATTTTCTATCAATTTTCGTGAATTGTGAATTTCCATCGATTTAAAGTCGAGTTCGGCAAAAACCTGATTTTAAGGCTACTTTGCAGATGTGTCATGCGTACTCCCTTTTTTCACCCATAATCAAACATTTTTCAAGAAATTTGATTTATGACCATTAAGAACATTTATTTTCTATCGGTTTTCATGAATATTCAATTTCCATCGATTTAATGACGAGTTCGATGAAAACCTAATTTTAAGGCTACGTTTTAGATTTGTCACTCGAACTCCCATTTTTCACCCATAATCAACCATGTTCAATTTTTTTTATTTTGGATTATGTTATAGATGAATATTTAAAACCTTTATTTTCTATTTCTTTTCGTGAATGTTGAATTTCTATCGATTAAATTTTGAGTTCAACGAAAAATTAATTTTAAGGCTACATTGTAGCTATATTACACAAACTCCCATTTTTAGCCCCCAATAAACCATGTTTGGAATTTTTTTATTAAGGATTGTGTTGTAGATGACTATTAAGAACCTTTATTTTCTAGCAGTTTTCGTCAATGTTGAATTTCCATCGATTTAATGTCAAATTTCACGAAAACTTGATTTTAAAGCTCAGTTGCAGATGCGTCACACGAACTCCCAATTTCCACCCACAATCAACCATGTTTGGAGAACTTTGATTTAGTATTTTGCTGTAGATGACTATTCAGAACATTTATTTTCTATTGATTTTCGCGAATGTTCAATTTCCATCGATTTAATGTTGAGTTCAGTGAAAACAAATTTTAATTCTACATTGCAAACGTGTCACACGAACTCCCATTTTCACACATAATAAACTATGTTTAGAGTACTTTGATTAAGGATTGTGTTGTAGATGACTATTAAGAATCTTTATTTTCTATCAATTTTCATGAATTGTGAATTTCCATCGATTTAAAGTTGAGTTCGGCAAAAACCTGATTTTAAGGCTACTTTGCAGATGTGTCACGCGTACTCCCCTTTTCAACCTATAATCAAACATTTTTCAAAAACTTTGATTTATAAATATTAAGAACATTTATTTTCTATCAATTTTCATGAATGTTCAATTTCCATCGATTTAATCAGGAGTTCGATGAAAACCTAATTTTAAGGCTACGTTTCAGATTTGTCACACGAACTCCCATTTTTCACCCATAATCAACCATGCTCGATTTTTTTTTATTTAGAATTATGTTGTAGATGACTATTTAGAACCTTTATTTTCTATTTCTTTTCGTGAATGTTGAATTTCCATCGATTAAATGTTGAGTTCAACGAAAACCTGATTTTAAGGTTACGTTGCAACTATATTACACAAACTCCCATTTTTAGCCCCCAATCAACCATATTTGGAATTTTTTTTATTAAGGATTGTGTTGTAGATGGCTGTTAAAAACACTTATTTTCTAGCGGTTTTCGTTAATGTTGAATTTCCATCGATTTAATGTCAAATTTGACGAAAATCTGATTTTAAAGCTATGTTGCAGATGCATCATACGAAATCCCATTTTTCACCCACAATCAACCATGTTTGGAGATATTTGATTTAGTATTTTGTTGTAGATGACTATTAAGAACATTTATTTTCTATCAGTTTTCGCGAATGTTCAATTTCCATAAATTTATTGTCAAGTTCGACAAAAACTAATTTTAATTCTACATTGCAGATGTGTCACACGAACTCCCATTTTCACACATAATCAACCATGTTTGGAGTATTTTGATTGAGGATTGTATTGTAGATGACTATTAAGAATCTTTATTTTCTATCAATTTTCGTGAATTGTGAATTTCCATCGATTTAAAGTCGTGTTCGGCGAAAACCTGATTTTAAGGCTACTTTGCAGATGTGTCACGCATACTCCCTTTTTTCACCTATAATCAAACATTTTTCAAGAACTTTGATTTATGACTATTAAGAACATTTATTTTCTAGCGGTTTTCGTCAATGTTGAATTTCCATTGATTTAATGTCGAATTTGACGAAAACCTGATTTTACCCACAATAAACCATGTTTGGGGAACTTTGATTTAGTATTTTGTTGTAGACTACTATTAAGAACATTTATTTTCTATTTGTTTTTGTGAATGTTCAATTTCCATCAATTTAATGTCAAGTTCGATGAAAATTAATTTTAATTCTACATTGCAGAGGTGTCACGCAAACTCACATTTTTCATGCATAATAAACCACGTTTTAAGAATTTTGATTTAGGAGTATGTTGTAAATGACTATTAATAGCCTTTATTTTCTATTTGTTTTCATGAATGTTGAATTTCCATCGATTAAACGTTGAGTTTGACGAAACCCTATTTTAACCCACAATTAACCATGTTTGGAGTTCTTTTATTTAGGATTGTGTTGTAGATGAATATTAAGAAACTTTATTTTCTACCGATTTTCGTGCATGCTGAATTTCCATAGATTTAATGCCGAGTTCGTCGAAAAACGATTTTTGAGGCTACGTTATAGTTGTGTCATGTGAACACCCATTTTTCACCCACAATAAACCATATTTGCATATATTTGATTTAGGATTGTGTTGTAGATAACTATTAAGAAACTTTATTATCTATTAGTTTTTGTGAATGTTAAATTTCAATCAATTTAACGTTGAGTTCGATGAAAACCTTATTTTAAGGGTACATTGTTGTTGTGTCACATGAACTCCCATTTTTCATCCACAATCAAACATGTTTGGAGAACTTTGATTTAATATTGTTTTGTAGATGACTATTAAGAACTTTTATTTTTCATTAGTTTTCGTGAATGTTGAATTTGCATTGATTTAATGTTGAGCTCAAAGAAAATTTAATTTTAAGGCTACATTGGAGATGTGTCATGCAAACTCCCATTTTCACCCACAATCTACCATGATTGGATAACTTTGATTTAGGATTGTGTTGTTGATGACTATTAAAAACCTTTATTTTCTATCAATTTAATGTTGAGTTCGATGAAAACCTGATTTTAAGTCTACACTGCAGTTGTGACATGCGAACTCCCATTTGTCACACACAATCAACCATGTATGAGAACTCTGATTTAGTATTGTGTTGTAAATGACTATTAAGAACCTTTATTTTCTATCGATTTTAGTGAATGTTGAATTGTAATCGATTTAATGTCGAGTTCAATGAAAACCTGATTTTAAGTCTACACTGCAGTAGTGACATGCAAACTCACATTTGTCACCCACAATCAACCATGTTTGAGAACTCTGATTTAGTATTGTGTTGTAGATGACTATTAAGAACCTTTATTTTCTATCAATATTTGTGAATGTTGAATTTCCATCAATTTAATGTCGAGTTCGACGAAAACCTGATTTTAAGTCTACATTGCACTTTTGTCATGCAAACTCGCATTTTTCTTCCACCATCAACCATGTTTGGAATAATTTGATTTAGTATTGTTTGGCTACATTGTACATGTGTCATGCGAACTCCCATTTTTCAAGTATAACCAACCATGTTTGGAGAAGTTTAAATTAATATTATGTTATACATGACTATTAAGAACCCTTATTTTCTATTTGTTTTTGTGAATGTTGATTTTGCATTGATTTAATGTTGAGTTAAATGAAAACCTAATTTTAAGGCTATGTTGCAGCTGTGTAAAGTGAACCCATATTCTTCACCCACCATCAACCATGTTGGGAATACTTTTATCCTGGATTAAATTGTAGATGACTATTAAGATCTTTTATTTTCTATTTGTTGAATATTAAACGATATAATGTTGAGCTCAATAAAAACCATATTTTAAGGCTACATTGCAGTTGTGTCACATGAACTCCCATTTTTTTTCCACAATCAACCATATTTGGTGAACTTTGATTAAGGATTGTGTTGTAGATGACTATTAAGAATATTTATTTTCTATCGATTTTCAAGAATGTTGAATTTCCATCGATTTAATGTCAAGTTTAGCGAAAACCTAATTTCAAGACTACATTGCAGCTATGTTACGCAAACTACCATTTTAACCCATAATTGGATTTTTTTTATTAAGGATTGTGTTGTAGATGACTATTAAGAACCTTTATTTTCTAGCGGTTTTCGTGAATGTTGAATTTCCATCGATTTAATGTCAAATTTGATGAAAACCTGATTTTAAAGCTATATTGCAGATGTGTCACGCGAACTCCCATTTTTCACCCACAATCAACCATGTTTGCAGAAATTTTATTTAGTATAGTGTTGTAGATAACTATTAAGAACATCTATTTTCTATCGATTTTCTTAAATGTACAATTTCCATTGATTTAATGTCGAATTTCATGTAAACTAATTTTAATTCTACATTGCAGAGTTGTCAAGCGAACTCCCATTTTTCACCCACAATAAGACATTTGGATAACTTTGATTTAGGATTGTGTTGTAGATAGCTATTAAGAAACCTTATTTTCTATTAGTTTTCGTGAATGTTGAATTTCAATTGATTTAACGTCGAGTTCGATGAAAACCTGATTTGAAGGCTACGTTTTAGTTGTGTCATGTGAACTCTCATTTTTGATCCACAATCAACCATGTTTGGAGAAATTTTATTTAATATTGTTTTGTAGATGACTATTAATAACTTATATTTTTTATTAGTTTTTGTGAATTTTGAATTTGCATTTATTTAATGTTGAGTTCGAAAAAAAATTAATTTTAAGGCTACATTGAAAATGTGTTATGCGAACTCCCATTTTAACCCACAATCAACCATGATTGGATAACTTTGATTTAGGATTGTGGTGTCGATGACTATTAAGAACTTTTATTTTCTATTGATTTTAGTGAATGTTCAATTTCCATCGATTTAATGTTGAGTTCGATGAAAAGTTCATTTTAAGGCTACATTGTTTATGTGTCACGTGAACTCCAATTTTTCACAAACAATCAACAATGTTTGGAGAACTTTGATTTAGGATTGTGTTGTAGATGACTATTAAAAACTTTTATTTTCTATCAGTTTTCATGAATGTTGAATTTCCAACGATTTAATGTCGAGTTCAACGAAAACCTGATTTTAAGGCTATGGTCCAACTATGTCATGTGAACTCCCATTTCACCCACAATCGAACATGTTTGATGAAATTTTATTTAGGATAAAGTTGCAGATGACAATTAAGATCCTTTATTTTCTATCGGTTTTGATGAATGTTGAATTTCCAACGATTTAATGTTGAGTTCAACGAAAACCTGATTTGAAGAATACGTTCCTGCCATGTTACGTAAACTCCCATTTTTCACCCACAATCAACCATATTTAGAGAATTTTTATTTAGGATTGTGTTGTAGATGACTATTAATATTTTTCATATATTCTTTCGATTTTCGTGAATGTTGAATTTCTATTGATTTAGTGTCAAGTTCAACGAAAACTTGATTTTAAGGCTACGTTCGAGCTGTGTCATGCAAAATCCAATTTTCACCCACAATCAACCATGTTTGGAGAACTTTAATTTAGGATTCAGTTGTAGATAACTATTAAAAACTTTTATATTCTATCGGTTTTCGTGAATGTTGAATTTCCATCGATTTAATATCAAATTCGACTAAAACCTTATTTTAAGGCTACATTGCAGCTTTGTCCAACGAACTCCCATTTTTCACTGATAATAAACCATTTTTGGAGAAATTTGATTTAGGATTGTATTGTAGATGACTATTAAGAACCTTGATTTTCTATCAGTTTTTGTGAATGTTGAATTTCCCTTGATTTAATGTCAAGTTCAACGAAAACCTGATTTTAAGGCTACATTGCAGTTGTGTCACATGAACTCCTATTTTTCACCCACAATCAACCATGCTTGGAGAAAATTGATTTCGGATTGTGTTGTAGATGAGTATTAAGAACCTTTATTTTCTATCAATTTTCGTGAATGTTCAATTTTCTGGAACTCCCATTTTTGACACACAATCAACCTTGTTTGGCGAACTTTGATTAAATATTGTGTTGTAGATGACTATTGAGAAACTTTTTTTTTTATTGGTTTTCATGAATATTGAATTTACATTGATTTAATGTTGTGTTTCATTAAAGCCTAATTTTAAGGCTATATTGCAAATTTGTCACATTAGCTCCTATTTTTCACCCTTAATCAACCATGTTTGGAGAACTTTGATTTAGGATTTTATTGTTCATGACTACTAAACCTTTATTTTTTATCGGTTTTCATGAAAGTTGAATTTCTAACTATTTAGTGTCGAGTTAGACCAAAACTTGATATTAAGGCTACGTTGCACCTTTGTGATGTGAACTGCCATTTTTCACCCACAATCAACCATGTTTAGAGAATTTTTATTTTGTATTATGTTGTAGATAACTATTTTAAACTTTATTTTCTATTTGCTTTCCTAAATGTTGAATTTTCATCGATAAAAATGTCAAGTTTGACGAAACCTTATTTTAAAGCTACATTGCAGCTTTGTCACGCGAACTCCCATTTTTCACACACAATGAATAATATTTGGTGAACTTTGATTTAGTATTATGTTGTAGATGACTATTAAGAACATTTATTTTCTATTGGATTTCGTGAATGTTGATTTTAAGTCTACACTGCAGATGTGACATGTGAACTCCCATTTGTCACCCACAATCAACCATGTTTGAAGAAAAAATTAATTTAGGATTGTGTTGTAGATAACTATTAAGAATCTTTAGTTTCTATTGATTTTTGTGAACGTTGAATTTCCATCCATTTAATGTCGAGTTCGACGTAAACTTGATTTTAAGTCTACTTTATAGTTGTGTCACGTGAACTCCCATTTTTGAAACACAATCAACCATGTTTGGAGAACTTTGATTAAGGATTGTGTTGTAGATGACTATTAAGAACCTTTTATTTTTATTAGGTTTTCATGAATATTGAATTTCCATTGATTTAATGTCGTGTTTCACGAAAACCTAATTTTAAGGCTGTGTTGCAAATTTGTCACAGGAACTCCTATTTTTCACCCTTAATCAGCCATGTTTGGAGAACTTTGATTTAGGATTTTATTGTTCATGACTACTAAACCTTTATTTTCTATCTATTTTCGTGAATGTTAAATTTCTAACTATTTAATATCGAGTTAGACCAAAACTTGAGTTTAAGGCTACATTGCACCTTTGTGACATGAACTGCCATTTTGCACCCACAATCAACCATGTTTAGAGAGTTTTGATTTTGTATTATATTGTAGATGAATATTATGAACTTTATTTTCTATTTATTTTCTTGAATGTTGAATTTTCATCGATTAAAATGTCAAGTTTGATGAAACCTTATTTTAAAGCTACATTGCAGCTTTGTCATGTGAACTCCCATTTTTCACCCAAAATCAATCATGTTTGGTGAACTTTGATTTAGTATTATCTTGTAGATGACTATTAAGAACATTTATTTTCTATTGGATTTCATGAATGTTGATTTTAAGTCTATACTACATATGTGACATGTGAAATCCCATTTGTCACCCACAATCAACCATGTTTGAAGAAAACTTTAATTTAGGTTTGTGTTGTAGATGACTATTAAGAATCTTTAGTTTCTATCGATTTTTATGAATGTTGAGTTCGACGTAAACCTGATTTTAAGTCTACTTTGCAGTTGTGCCATGTGAACTCCCATATTTGAAACACAATAAACCATATTTGGTTATGTTTCATCTAGGATTGTGTTGTAGATAACTTTTAAGAAATTTTATTTTCTATTAGTTTTCGTGAACGTCGAGTTTCAATCGATTTAACGTCGAGTTCGATGAAAACCTTATTTTAAGGGTACCTTGCAGTTGCGTCACATGAACTCCCATTTTTCATCCACAATCAAATATGTTTGGAGAACTTTGATTTATTATTGTTTTGTAGATGACTATTAAGAACTTTTATTTTTCATCAGTTTTCGTGAATATTGAATTTGCATTGATTTAATGTTGAGTTCGAAGAAAATTTGATTTTAAGGCTACATTATAGATGTGTCATGCAAACTCCCATTTTCACCCACCATCAACCATGATTGGATAACTTTGATTTAGGATTGTGTTGTCGATGACTATTAAGAACCTTTATTTTCTATCGATTTTAGTGAATGTTGAATTTTAATCGATTTAATGTTGAGTTCAATGAAAACCTGATTTTAAGTCTACACTACAGTTGTGACATGCGGACTCCCATTTGTCACCCACAATCAACCATGTTTGAGAACTCTGATTTAGTATTGTGTTGTAGATGACTATTAAGAACCTTTATGTTCTATCAATTTTTGTGAATGTTGAATTTTAATCGATTTAATGTCGAGTTCGATGAAAACCAGATTTTAAGGCTACTTTGCAGCTGCATCACGCGAACTCCCATTTTTGACACACAATCAACCATGTTTGGAGAACTTTGATTAAGGATTGTGTTGTAGATGGTTATTAAGAACCTTTTATTTTTATTGGTTTTCATGAATATTGAATTTCCATTGATTTAATGTCGTGTTTCATGAAAGCCTAATTTTAAGGCTATGTTGCAAATTTGTCACATGAACTCCTATTTCTCACCCTTAATCAGCCATGTTCGGAGCACTTTGATTTAGGATTTTATTGTTGATGACTACTAAACTTTTATTTTCTATCAGTTTGTGTGAATTTTGAATTTCTTACTATTTAGTGTCGAGTTAGACCAAAACTTGAGTTTAAGGCTACATTGCACCTATGTGATGTGAACTGCCATTTTTCAACCACAATCAACCATGTTTGGAGAATTTTGATTTTTTATTATGTTGTAGATGATTATTATCAACTTTATTTTCTATTTGTTTTCTTGAACGTTGAATTTTCATTGATTAAATGTCAAGTTCGACAAAGCCTTATTTTAAAGCTACATTGTACCTTTCTCACGCGAACTCCCATTTTTCACCCAACATCAACCATGTTTGGAGAACTTTGATTTAGTATTATGTTGTAGATGACGATTAAGGACATTTATTTTCTATTGGATTTCGTGAATGTTCATTTTAAGTCTACACTGCAGATGTGACATACAAACTCCCATTTGTCACCCATAATCGACAATGTTTGGAATACTTTGATTTAGTATTGTGTTGTAGATGACTATTAAGAACCTTTATTTTCTATTGCTTTTTGTAAATATTTAATTTCCATTGATTTAATGTTGAGTTTGACGAAAACCTAATTTTAAGGCTACGTTGTAGACGTGTCATGCAAAATCCCATTTTTCAACTATAATCAACCATGTTTGGAGAACTTTAATTTAAGATTATGTTATACATGACTATTTAGAACCTTTATTTTCTATTTATTTTTGTCAATGTTGATTTTTCATCGATTTAATGTCGAGTTCAAAGAAAACCTAATATGGCAACATTGTAGCTGTGTCATATGAAACCCTATTTTTCACCCACCATCAACAATGTTTGGGAGTAATTTTATTCAGTATTAAGTTTTAGATAAATATTAATAAAATTTCTTTTTCATTTGTTTTTGTGAATGTTGACTATCAAACAATTTAATTTTGAGTTTTATGAAAACCACATTTTAAGGCTATGTTGCAGCTGTGTCACACGAATTCTCATTTTTATTCCACAATGAACCATATTTGGAGAGCTTTGATTAAGGACTGTATTGTAGATGACTATTAAGAATCTTTATTTTCGATCGATTTTTGAGATTCTTGAATTTCCATCGATTTAATGTCAAGTTTAGCAAAAACCTGATTTTAAGGCTATGTTGCAGCTATGTTACGTGAACTCCAATATTTAACCCACAATCAACCATGTTTAATATTGAATTTCATGAAAACTGGATTTTAAAGCTATGTTGCAGATGTGTCATTAGAACTACCATTTTTGACACACCATCAACCATGTTTGGGGAAATTTGATTAAGGATTGTGTTGTAGATGGCTATTAAGAACCATTTATTATTATTAGTTTTCATGAATATTCAATTTCCATTGATTTAATGTAATGTTTCACGAATGCCTAATTTTAAGGCTATGTTGCAAATTTGTCACATGAACTCCTATTTTTCACCCTTAATCAACCATGTTTGGAGAAATTTGATTTAGGATTTTATTTATGATGACTACTAAACCTTTATTTTCTATCGGTTTTCGTGAAAGTTGAATTTCTAACTATTTAGTCTCGAGTTAGACCAAAACTTTATTTTAAGCCTACGTTGCACCTATGTGACGTGAACTACCATTTTTCATCCACAATCAACCATGTTTGGAGAATTTTAATTATGAAATATGTTGTAGATGACTATTATGAAATTTATTTTCTATTTGTTCTCCCGAATGTTGAATTTTCATCGATAAAATGTCAAGTTCGACGAAACTTTATTTTAAAGCTACATTACAGCTTTGTCACGCGAACTCCCATTTTTCACCCACAACCAACCATGTTTCGAGAACTTTAATTTAGTATTATGTTATAGATGACTATTAAGAACATTTAATTTCTATTGGATTTCGTGAATGTTGATTTTAAGTCTACATTCCAGATGTGACATGCGAACTCCCATTCGTCACCTACAATCAACCATGTTTGGAATACTTTGATTGAGTATTGTGTTGTAGATGACTATTAAAACCTTTATTTTCTATCAGTTTTCATAAATATTTAATTTCCATTGATTTAATATTAAGTTTCACGAAAACCTAATTTTAAGGCTACGTTGCAGCTGTGTCACACAAAACCCCTATTTTTTACCCACCATCAACCATATTGGGAGTACTTTTATTCAATATTAAGTTATAGAAGACTATTAAGAACTTTTATTTTCCATTTGTTTTTATGAATGTTGAATATCAAACTATTTTATGTTGAGTTCAATGAAAACCACATTTGAAGGCTACGTTGCAACTGTGTCACATGAACTCTCATGTTTATTCCACAATCAACCATATTTGGAGAACTTTGATAAAGGATTGTGTCATAGATGACTATTAAGAATATTTATTTTCTATCGATTTTCGAGAATGTTGAATTTCCATCGATTTAATATTGAGTTTAGGAAAATCCTGATTTTAAAGCCACGTTGCAGCTATGTTACACGAACTCCCAATTTTAACACACAATCAACCATGTTTGGGAAATTTTATTAAGGATTCTGGTGTAGATGATTATTAAGAACATTTCTTATCTACCGTTTTTTTTTAATGTTGAATTTCCATCAATTTAATGTCTAATTTCATGAAAAATTGATTTTAAAGCTATGTTGCAAATGTGACATCCGAACTCCCATTTTTCACCCACAATCAACCATGTTTGTGGGGAACTTTGATTTAGTATTGTGTTCTAGATGACTATTAAGAACCTTTATTTTCTAATTGTTTTTGTGAATGTTGAATTTCCATCTATTAAATGTCGAGTTCGAAGAAACCTAATTTTAAGGCTACATTTCATATTTGTCAAGAAAACTTCCAATTTTTACCCACAATAAACCATATTTGGAAAAATTTGATTTATATGTTGTAGATGATTATGAAAAACCTTTATTTTCTATTAGTTTTCGTGAAAATTGAATTTGCATCAATTGAATGTCGAGTTCAATGAAAACCCTATTAGTTTAAGGCTACATTGCATTTGTGTCACACGAACTTGAAATTTTCACACACAAACATCCATGTTTGGAGAACTTTCATGTAGGATTGTGTTGTAGATAACTATTAAGAATCTTTATTTTCAATCATTTTTTGTGAAAGTGGAATTTCAATCGATTTAATGTCGAGTTCGATGAAAACCCTATTTTAAGGCTACATTGTAGTTGTGTGACGCGAACTTGCTTATTTCACCCAAAAACATCCATGTTTGGAGAAATTTGATTTAAAATTGTGTTGTAGATGACTATTACGAATCTCTGTTTTCTAGTTATTTTTGTGAATGGTGAATTTCCATCGATTTAATGTCGAGTTCAGAAAAAACCTATTTTTAAGGCTACGTTGCAGATGTGTCACACAAACTCCCTTTTTCACCCATAATCAATGATGTTTGGAGAACTTTTATTTATGACTATTAAGAAAAATTATTTTCTTTCGATTTCCGTGAATGTTCAATTTCCATCGATTTAATGTCGAGTTCGATGAAACCCTAATTTTCATTCTACTTTGCGGACGAGTCATACGAACTCCCATTTTTCACGCATAATCAACCATGTTTGGAGAATTTTTATTTAGGATTATTCTGTAAATAAGTATTAAGAACCTTTATTTTCTATTTGTTTTCATGAATTTTGAATTTCCGTCGATTAAATTTCAAGTTTCGCGAAACCCTATTTTAAGGCTACATTGTATCTATGTGACGCGAACTCCATTTTTTCACCCACAATCAACCAAGTTTTGAAAACTTTGATATAGGATTATGTTGTAGATGACTAATAATAACCTTTATTTTCTATTGATTTTCGTGAATGTTAAATTTCTTTCGATTTAATGTCAAGTTTGATGAAAACCTGATTTGAAGGCTACATTGCAGTTTTGTCATGTGATCTCCCATTTTTCACCCACAATCATCCATTTTTGGAGAACTTTGATTTAGGATTGTTTTTTATATGACTATGAAGAAAACCTTTATTTTCTATTAATTTTGATGAACGTTCAATTTCCATCTATTTAATGTCGAGTTCGATGAAAAGCTGATTTTAAGGCTACGTTGCAGTTGTGTCATGTGAACTCCCATTTTTCTCCTAGAATCAACAATTTTTGGAGAACTTTGATTTAGTATTGTACTGTAGATGACTATTAGGAACAATTATTTTGTTACGGTTTTTGTCAATGTTGAATTTCCATTGATTTAATGTCATGTTCGTCTAAAATCTGATTTTAAGGCTACGTTGCATCTGTGTAACGCGAACTCCTATTTTTTATTCACAATAAACCATGTTGGGAGAACTTTGATTTAGTACTGTTTTGTAGATCACTATTAAGAACCATAATTTTCTATCGATTTTCGCGAATGTTCAAATTCCATCGATTTAATGTCGAGTTTGATGAAAACCTAATTTTAATTCTACATTATAGACTTGTCACGCAAACTCCCAGTTTTCATGCATAATAAACCATGTTCGAAGAATTTTGATTTAGGATTATGTTGTAGATGACTATTAAGAACCTTTATTTTATTTTTTCTTTCGTGAATGTTGAATTTCCATTGATTAATTGCAGATGTGTCACATGAACTCCCTTTTTCACCCATAATCAACGATGTTTGGAGAACTTTTATTTATGACTATTACTTTTTTTTATTTTCTTTCGATTTTCATCAATGTTCAATGTCCATCGATTTAATGTCGAACTCCCATTTTTCATGCATAATCAACCATTTTTGGAGAATTTTTATTTAGGATTATTTTGTAAATGACTATTAAGAACCTTTATTTTCTATTTGTTTTCGTGAATGTTGAATTTGCATCTATTAAAAGTCCAGTTTCACGAAATCCTATTTTAAGGCTACATTGCATCTTTCTGACGCAAACTCTGATTTTGCACCCACAATCAACCATGTTTTGAGAACTTTGATTTCGTATTGTGTTTTAGATGACTATTAAGAACCTTTATTTTCTAATTTTCTTTTTGCCAATGCTGAATTTGCATCGATTAAATGTCGAGTTTGATGAAACCTAATTTTAAGGCTACATTGCATCTTTCTCAAGAAAACTCCTATTTTTCACCCACAATAAATCATATTTGGAAAACTTTGATTTAAATATTGTAGATAACTATTAAAAACCTTTATTTTCTATTAGTTTTAGTGAATATTGAATTTCCATCAATTGAATGTCGAGTTCGACGAAAATTGTATTTTAAGGCTACGTTGCAGTTGTGTCACATGAATTGTCATTTTTACCCACAAACAAACTATGTTTGGAGAAATTTGATTTAGTATTGTGTTGTAGATGACTATTAAGGTCATTTATTTTCTGACAGTTTTCATGAATATTGATTTTTCATCGATTTAATGTCGAGTTTCACGAAAACAGGAGTTTAAAGCAACGTTGCAGCTTTGTCAAACAAACTCCCATTTTTCACACATAATCAACCATTTTTTGAGTACTTTGATTTAGGATTGTGTTGTAGATGATTTTAAGGCTACTTTGTAGATGTATCACACGAACTCCCTTTTTTCACCCATAATCAACTATTTTCAAGAACTTTGATTTATGACTATTAACAACCATTATTTTCTATCGATTTTCGTGAATGTTCAAATTCCATCGATTAAGAACCTTTATTTTCTATCAGTTTTCATGAATGTTAAATTTCCATTGATTTAATATCAAGTTCAACGAAAACCTTATTTTAAACCTACATTGCAGCTGTGTTATGCAAACTCTTATTTTTCACCCACAATCAACCATGTTTGGAGAACTTTAAATTAGTATTCTTTTGTAGATGATTATTAAGAAAATTTATTTTCTATCAATTTTTTGTGAATGTTGAATTTCCATTGATTTAATATTGAGTTCGACAAAAACCCAATTTTATGGCTACGTTGCAGATGTGTCACACGAACTCCCTTTTTTCACCCATAATCGACCATATTTGGACAAATTTGATTTAGGGTTATGTTGTAGATGACTATTAAGAACCTTTATTTTCAAAAAAAAATAATGAATGTTGAATTTCCATTGATTAAATGTCAAATACGACGAAAATCTGATTTTAATGCTACATTGCAGCTTTGTCACACAAACTGCCATTTTTCACCTACAATCAATCATGTTTGGAGAACTTTGAATTAGGATTGTGTTGTAGATGACTATTAAGAACCTTTATTTTCTATCAGTTTTCGTGAATGTTCAATTTCCTTCGATTTATTGTCAAGTTTCACAAAAACCTTGTTTTAAGCCTAAATTGCAGCTTTGTCATGCGAACTGCCATTTTTCACCCACAATCATCTATTTTTGGAAAACTTGGAATTAGTATTGTGTTGTAGATGACTATTATGAACCTTTATTTTCTATCGGTTTTCGTGAATGTTAAAGGTTCATCGATTAAATGTCAAGTTCAACCAAAACCTTATTTTAAAGCGCTATGTTGCACCATTTTCACGTCAACTACCATTTTTCAACCACAATCAACAATGTTTGGAGAACTTTAAATTAAAATTGTGTTGTAGATGAATATTAAGAACATTTAAATTCTATAAGTTTTTGTGAATGTCAAACTTCCAATGATTTAATGTCGAACTCGACGAAAACCTGATTTTAAGGCTACTTTGCAGTTGCGTCATGCGAACTGCCATTTTTCACCCACAATCAACCATGTTTGGTGAATTTTGATTTTTTATTATGTTTTAGATGATTATTATGAACTTTATTTTGTATTTGTTTTCTGGACTATTTGAATTTTCATTGATAAAATGTCAAGTTCGACGAAACCTTATTTTAAAGCTACATTGTAGCTTTGTCATACGAACTCCCATTTTTCACCCATAATCAACCATGTTTGGAAAACTTTGATTTAGTATTATGTTGTAGTTGACTATTAAGAACATTTATTTTCTATTGGATTCCATGAATGTTAAAGTTATTTCGACTTAATGTTCAGTTTGACGAAAACCTGATTTGAAGGCTACATTGCAGATTTGTCACTTGTACTCCCATTTTTAACCCAGAATCATCCATATTTGGAGAACTTTGATTTAGGATTGTTTTTTAGATGACTATAAAGAACCTTTATTTTCTATTAGTTTTTATGAATGTTCAATTTCCATCTATTGAATGTCGAGTTTCATGAAAAGCTGATTTTAAGGGTATGTTGCAGCTGTGTCATGTGAACTCCCATTTTCCCCCCACAATCAACAATGTTTGGAGAACTTTGATTTATTATTGTAATGTAGATGACTATTAAGAACAATTATTTTGTTACGGTTTTTCGTCAATGTTGAATTTCCATTGATTTAATCTCATGTTCAACCAAAATCTGATTTTAAAGCTAAGTTACACCTGTGTCACTCGAACTCCTATTTTTTATTCATAATCAACTTATTTGGAGAACTTTGATTTAGTATTGTGTTGTAGATGACTATTAATAAACTTTATTTTCTATTGGTTTTTACGAATGTTCAATTTCCATTGATTTAATGTCGAGTTCGATGAAAACCTAATTTTAATTCTACATTGCAGACTTGTCACGCGAACTCCCAGTTTTCATGCATAATCAACCATGTTTGGAGAATTTTGATTTAGGATTATGTTGTAGATGACTATTAAGAACCTTTATTTTATTTGTTTTCATGAATGTTGAATTTCCATCGATTAAATGTGGGGTTCGATGAAACCTTATTTTAAAGCTACATTGTAGCTTTGTCATGCGTACTCCCATTTTTCACCCACAATCAACCATGTTTGGAGAACATCGATTTAGGATTATGTTGTAGATGACTATTAAAAAACTTTATTAAAAACCCTTATTCACTCATAATCAACGATGTTGGGAGAACTTTTATTTATGACTATTAGGAAAATTTATTTTCTATCGATTTTCGTGACTATTCAATTTCCATTGATTTAATGTCGAATTCGACGAAATCCTAATTTTAATTCTACGTTGCATATTTGTCATACAAACTCCCATTTTTCACGCATGATTATCAACCATGTTTGGAGAATTTTTATTAAGGATTATGCTGTAAACGACTATTAAGAAACTTTATTTTCTATTGATTTTCATGAATGTTAAATTTCTTTCTATTTAATGTTGAGTTTGGCAAAACTTGATTTGAAGGCTACAGTGTAGTTTTGTCACGTGAACTCCCATTTTTCACTCAGAATCAACCATATTTGGAGAACTTTAATTTTGGATTGTTTTTTAGATGACTATAAAGAACCTTTATTTTCTATTAGTTTTCATGAACATTCAATTTCCATTTGTTTAATGTCGAGTTCGATAAAAAGATAATTTTAAGGCTATGTTGCAGCTGTGTCATGTGAACTCCCATTTTTCACCCACAATCAAGAATGTTTGGAGAACTTTGATTTAGTATTGTACTGTAGATGAATATTAAGAACAATTGTTTTGTTACGGTTTTCATCAATGTTATTTCCATTGATTTAATGTCATGTTCGACTAAAATCCGATTTTAAGAATACGTAGCATCTGTGTCACGCAAACTCCTATTTTTTATTCACAATCAACCCTGTTTAGAGAACTTTGATTAAGGTTTATGTTGCTGATGACTATTAAGAACCTTTATTTTCTATCGGTTTTCATGAATGTTGAATTTTCATTGATTTAATGTTGAGTTCAACAAAATCGTAATTTTATGGCTATGTTGCAGATGTGTCACATGAACTCCCTTTTTTCAACCATAATCGACCATGTTTGGAGATCTTTGATTTAGGATTATGTGTTAGATAACTATTAAGAACCTTTATTTTTAAGGCTACTTTGCAACTGTGTCATGCGAAATCCCATTTTTGACACACAATCAACCATGTTTGGTTAACTTTAATTAAGGATTGTGTTGTAGATGACTATTGAGAACCTTTTATTTTTATTGGTTTTCATGAATATTGAATTTTTTGTTGATTTATTATCATATTTCACAAAAACCTATTTTTAAGGCTATGTTGCAAATTTGTCACATGAACAAATTTAGGATTTTATTGTTGATGACTAATAAACCTTTATTTTCTATCGGTTTTCTTGAATGTTGAATTTCTAACTATTTAGTGTCGAGTTAGACCAAAACTTGATTTTAAGGCTACATTGCACCTATGTGACGTGAAATACCATTTTTCACCCACAATCAACCATGTTTGGAGAATTTTAATTTTGTATTATGTTGGAGATAACTATTATAAACTTTTTTTTTAATTTTTTTTCCTGAATGTTGAATTTTCATCGATAAAATGTCAAATTTGACGAAACCTTATTTTAAAGCTACATTGCAGCTTTGTCACACGAACTCCCATTTTTCACCCACTCAACCATGTTTGGAGAACATTGATTTAGTATTATGTTGCGGATGTGACATGTGAACAACCATTTGTCACGCACAATCAACCTTGTTTGAAGAACTTTAATTTAATGTCCAATTTAGCAAAAACCTGATTTTAAGGCTATGTTATGCAAACTCAAATTTTTAATCCACAATCAACCATGTTTGGGAAATTTTATAAAGGATTGTGTTGTAGATGACTATTAAGAGCGTTTATTTTCTAGCAGTTTTCATGAATGTTGAATTTCCATTAGTTTAATGTCGAATTTCACGAAAAATACATTTTAAAGCTATGTTGCAGATGTGGCATGCGAACTCCCATTTTTCACCCACAATCAACCATGTTTGGAGAACTTTGATATAGTATTGTGTTGTAGATGACTATTAAGAATCTTTATTTTCTATTTGTTTTTGTGAATGTTCAATTTCCTTCGATTTAATGTTGAGTTTGACAAAAACTTTGATTTAAGCCTAAATTGCAATATTGTAATGTGAACTGCCATTTTTCACCCATTATCAACTATTTTTGGAGAACATGGAATTAGGATTGTGTTGTAGATGACTATTAAGAACATTTATTTTCTAGCGGTTTTTGTGAATGTCAAATTTCACAAAAACTTGATTTTAAATCTATGTTGCAGATGTGTCATAGAAACTCCCATTTTTCACCCACAATCAACCATGTTTGGAGAAATTTGATTTAGTATTGTGTTGTAGATGACTATTAAGAACCTTTATTTTCTATTTCTTTTTGTGAATGTTGAATTTCCATCGATTAAATGTCGAGTTCGACGAAACCTAATTTTAATGCTACATTGCATCTTTGTCAAAAAAACTCCCATTTTTCACCCACAATTAACCATATCTGGAAAACTTTGATCTAAATGTTGTAGATGACTATTAAAAACATTTATTTTCTATTAATTTTTCTGAATATTGAATTTTCATCAATTGAATGTCGAGTTCGATGAAAATACTATTTTAAGGCTACATTACAGTTGTGTCACACAAACTTTAAATTTTCACACATGAACATCCATGTTTGGAGAACTTTGATTTAGGATTGTGTTGTAGATGACTATTAGGAATCTTTATTTTCAATTGGTTTTTGTGAAAGTGGAATTTCCATCGATTTAATGTTGAGTTCGACAAAAACCCTATTTTAAGGCTACATTGTAGTTCTGTGACGCGAAATTGCTTATTTCGCACACACACATCCATGTTTGGAGAGATTTGATTTAGGATTGTGTTCGGCAAAAACCTATTTTTAAGTCTACGTTGCAGATGTGTCATGCGAACTCCCTTTTTCACCCATAATCAACTATGTTTGAAAAACTTTTATTTATAAATATTAAGAAAATTTATTTTCTATCGATTTTCGTGAATGTTCAATTTTCATCGATTTAATGTCGAGTTCGACGAAAACCTAATTTTAATTCTACGTTGTCAACGTGTCATACAATCTCCGATTTTTCATGCGTAATCAACCATGTTCGAAGAATTTTTATTTAGGATTATGCTGTAAATGACTATTAAGAACATTTATTTTCTATTTGATTTCGTGAATGTTGAATTTCATTGATTAAATTTCAAATTTCACGAAATCCTATTTTAAGGCTACATTGCATCTTTTTGACGTGAACTCGCATGTTTCACCCACATTCAACCAGGTTTTGAGAAATTTTATTTAGGATTATGTTGTAGATGACTAATAATAACCATTATTTTCTATCGATTTTTGTGAATGTGAATTTTTTTTCAATTTAATGTCGAGTTTCACGAAAATCTGATTTGAAGGCTACATTGAAGTTTTGTCACGTGAACTCCCATTTTTCACCCACAATCATCCATACTTTGTGAACTTTCATCTAGGATTGTTTTTTAGATGACTATAAAGAACCTTTATTTTCTATTTGTTTTTATGAACTTTCAATTTCCATCTATTTAATGTCGAGTTCAATGAAAAGCTGATTTTAATGCTACTTTGCAGCTGTGTCATGTGAACTCCCATTTTTTCCCCCACAATCAAAAATCTTTGGAGTACTTTGATTTAGTATTAAGAACAATTATTTTATTATGGTTTTCGTCAATGTTGAATTTCCATTGATTTAATGTCATGTTCGACTAAAATCTGATTATAAGGCTACATTGCATCTGTGTCACGTGAGCTCCTATTTTTTATTCACAATCAACCACATTTGGAGAACTTTTATTTAGTATGGCGTTGTAGATGACTATTAAGAAACTTTATTTTCTATTGGTTTTCACGAATATTCAATTTCCATCGATTTAATGTCGAATTCGATGAAAACCTAATTTTAATTCTACATTGCAGATTTGTCACAAGAACTCCCAGTTTTTATGCATAATCAACCATGTTTGGAGATTTTTGAATTAGGATTATGTTGTAGATGTCTATTAAGAACCTTTATTTTATTTGTTTTCTTGAATGTTGAATTTCCATCGATTAAATGTGGAGTTCGATGAAACCTTATTTTAAAGCTACATTGTAGCTTTGTCATGCAAACTCCTATTTTTCACCCACAATCAACCATGTTTGGAGAGTTTTAATTTAGGATTATGTTGTAGATGACTATTAGAGAACCTTTATTTTCTATAAGTTTTCGTGAATGTTCAATTTCCATCGATTGAATGTTGACATTGACAAAACCCTATTTTAAGGCTACATTGCATATTTGTGACGCGAACTCCCATTTTTCACCCACAATTAACCATGTTTGGAGTTCTTTTATTTAGTATTGTTTTGTAGATGTCTATTAAGAAAACTTATTTTCTATCAATTTTCTTGCATGCTGAATATACATAGATTGAATGTCGAGTTCATTGAAAAATGGATTTTAAGTGTACATTGTAGCTGTGTTATGCGAAATCCCATTTTTCACCCACAATAAACCATATTTGGATAACTTTGATTTAGGATTGTGTTGTAGATAACTATTAAGAAACTTTATTTTCTATTAGTTTTTGTAAACATTGAAGTTCAATTGATTTAACATCGAGTTCGATGAAAATCGTATTTTAGGCTACGTTGCAGTTGTGTCACATGAAGTCCCATTTTCATCCACAATCAACCATGTTTAGAGAACTTTGATTTAATATTGTTTTGTAGATGACTATTAAGAACTTTTATTTATTATCAGTTTTTGTGAATGTCGAATTTCCATCAATTTAATGTCGAGTTTGATGAAAACTTGTTTTTTAAGGGTATGTTGCAGGTATGTCAAGGGAAATCTCATTTTTTTTCACCCTTAATCAACCATGCTTGGAGATCTTTGATTGAGGATTGTGTTGTCGATGACTATTAAGAACCTTTACTTTCTATTGCTTTTCCTGAACGTTGAATTTACTTTAATTTAATGTCAAGTTCGATGAAAACCTAATTTCAAGGCTACATTTTAGCTTTTTCATGTGAACTCCTATTTTTCACCCACAATCAACCATGTTTGGAGAGCTTCTTTTTAGGATTGTGTTATAGATGACTATTAAGTACCTTTATTTTCTATCGGTTTTAGTGAATGTTGAATTTTCATCGAGTTAATGTCGAGTTCAATGAAAACCTGATTTTAAGGATACATTGTAGCTATGTCATGGGAACTCCCATTTCCCCCCCACAATCAACCGTGTTTGGAGAAATTTTATTTAGGATTAAGTTGTAGATGACTATTAAGAACCTTTAGTTTCTAGAGTTTTGTGATTGTTGAATTTCCCTAGATTTAATGTCAAGTTCAACGAAAAACTGATTTTAAGGCTACATTGTAGTTGTGTCACGTGAACTCCCAATTTTCACCCACAATCAATCATGTTTGGAGAAAAATATTTTAGGATTGTGTTGTAGTTGAGTATTATGAACGTTTATTTTCTATCGATTTTCATGAATGTTCAATTTCTGTCGATTTAATGTCAAGTTTAAGAAAAACCAAATTTTAAGGTTATGTTGCAGTTGTGTCACGCAAACTCCTTTTTATCACCCATAATCAACCATGTTTCCAAAACTTTGATTTAGGATTTTAAGTTGTAGATGACTACTAAGAGACTTTATTTTCTATCAGTTTTCATGGATGATGATATTCATCGATATAATGTTGAGTTCCGTGAAAACTAGATTTTAAGGGTACGTTGCAACTGTGTTACACAAACTCCTTTTTTTCCCCAACAACCAACCCTATTTGGAAAACTTTGATTAAGGTTTGTGTTGTTGATGATTATTAAGAACCTTTATTTTCTATCAGTTTTCATAAATGTTGAATTTCCATTGATTTAATGTTCAGTTCAATGAAAACCTTATTTTAAGGAAACGTTGCAACTGTGTTATGAAAACTCCTATTTTTCACCCACAATCAACCATGTTTGGAGAAGTTTGAATTAGCATTGTTTTATAGATTAAGAAACATTATTTTCTATCAGTTTTTTGTGAATGTTGAATTTCGATTGATTTAATATCGAGTTCGGCAAAAACCTAATTTTATGGCTACATTGCAGATATGTCACACAAACTCCCTTTTCTCACCCATAATCGACCATGTTTGGAAAATTTTGATTTATTATTGTGTTGTAGATGAATATTAAGAACTTTTATTTTTCTATCTGTTTTCACGAATGCTCAATTTCCATCGATTTAATGTCGAGTTCCATGAAAACCTAATTTCAATTCTAAATTGCAGACTTGTCACGCGAACTCCCAGTTTTCACGCATAATCAACCATGTTTGGAGAATTTTGAGTTAGGATTATGTTGTAGATGACTATTACGAACCTTTATTTTCTATTTGTTTTCATGAATTTTGAATTTCCATCGATTAAATGTGGAGTTCGACGAAAATTTGATTTTAATGCTACGTTGTAGATGACTATTAAGAACCTTTATTTTCTATCAATTTTCGTGAATATTCAATTTCCTTCGGTTTAATGTCGAGTTTGACAAAAACCTTGTTTTAAGCCTAAATTGCAGCTTTGTCATGTGAACTGCCATTTTTCACCCACAATCAACCATGTTTGGAGAACTTTGATTTGGTATTGTGTTTTAGATGACTATTAAGAACCTTTATTTTCTATTCATTTTTGTGAATGTTAAATTTCCATCGATTAAATGTCGAGTTTGACGAAACCTAATTTAAAGGCTACATTGCATCTTTGTCAAAAAAACTTCTATTTTTTGCCCAGAATAAACCATATTTGTAAAACATTGATTTAAATGTTATACATGACTATTAAAAACCTTTATTTTCTATTAGTTTTTGTGAATATTGAATTTCCATCGATTGAATGTCGAGTTCGACGAAAACCCTATTTTAAGGCTACATTGTAGTTGTGTCACACGAACTTGAAATTTTCACACACGAACATCCATGTTTGGAGAACTTTGATTTAGGATTGTGTTGTAGATGACTATTAAGAATCTTTATTTTCAATCAGTTTTTGTGAAAGTGGGATTTCCATCGATTTAATGTCGAATTCGACGAAAACCCTATTTTAAGGCTACATTGTAGTTGTGTGACCCGAACTTGCTTATTTCACCCACAAACATCCATGTTTGGAGAATTTGATTTAAGATTGTGTTGTAGATGGCTATTAAGAATCTTTTTTTTCTATTTATTTTTTTGAATGGTGAATTTTCATGGATTTAATGTCCAATTCGACGAAAAACTAATTTTAATTCTACGTTGCAGACATTTTATACGAACTACCATTGTTTATGCATAATAAAGCATGTTTGGAGAATTTATATTTAGGATTATCTTGTTAATGACTATTAAGAACATTTATTTTCTATTTGATTTTGTGAATGTTGAACTCCCATCGATTAAATTTTAAGGCTAAATTGCATCTTTGTGACGTGAACTCTCGTTTTTGACCCACAATCAAGCAGGTTTTGAGAACTTTGGTTTATTATTATGTCGTAGATGACTAATAATAACCTTTATTTTCTATCTGTTTTTGTGAATGTTAAATTTCTTTTGATTTAATGTCGAGTTTGACAAAAACCTGATATGAAGGCTACGTTGTAGTTTTGGCATGTGAACTTCTATTTTTCACCCACAGTCAATCATATTTGGAAAACTTTGATTTAGGATTGTTTTTAGATGACTATAAAGAACCTTTATTTTCTAATAGTTTTCATGAATGTTCAATTTCCATCTATTTAATCTCAAATTCGATGAAAAGCTGATTTTAAGTCTACGTTGCAGCTGTGTCATGTGAACTCCCATTTTTCAAACACAATCAACAATATTTGGAGAACTTTGATTTAGTATTGTACTGTAGATGACTATTAACAACAATTATTTTGTTACAGTTTTTGTCAATGTTGAATTTCCATTGATTTAATGTCATGCTCGACTCAAATCTGATTTTAAGGCTACGTTGCATTTGTGTCACGCGAACTCCTATTTTTTATTCATAGTCAAACATGTTTGGAGAACTTTGATTTATTATTGTGTTGTAGATGACTATTAAGAACATTTATTTTCTATCAGTTTTCACGAATGTTCAATTTCCATCAATTTAATGTTGAGTTCCACGAAAACCTAATTTCAATTCTACATTTCAGACTTGTAACACGAACTCCAATATAAGTAAAACGGTTCTTTATAGTCATCTACAACACAATACTAAATAAATTTTCTCCAAACATGGTTGATTGTGGGTGAAAAAGTGGAGCTCATGTGACACAGCTGCAACGTAGCCTTACAATTAGGCTTTCGTCAAACTCAACATTAAATTGATGAAATTTGAACATTAACGAAAACCCATAGAAAATAAAGGTTATTGAAATAGGATAATGTTGTATATGACTATTAAGAACCTTTATTTTCAATAGGATTTTGTGAATGTTGAATTTCCATCGACTAAATCTCGAGTTTGATGAAAACTTGATTTTAAGGCTACATGCAACTGTGTCATGTGAACTTCTATTTTTCACCCAAATCAACCATGTTTGGAGAACATTGATTGAGGATTGTGTTGTAGATGAGTATTAATAGCCTTTGTTTTCTATCAGCTTTTGTGAATGTTTAATTTCCATTGATTTAATGTCGAGCTCGACAAAAACTTGATTTTAAGGCTACGGTCCGACTGTGATTACCCACAATCAACCATGTTTGGTGAACTTTTATTTAGGATTAAGTTGTAAATGACTACTAAGCTCCTTTATTTTCTATCGCTTTTCATGAATGTTGAATTTACAATGATTTAATGTCGAGTTCAATGAAAACCTGATTTTAAGGGTATGGTCCAACTATGTCACGTCATCTCCCATTTCACCCACAATTGACCATGTTTAGTAAAATTTTATTTCGGATTAAGTTGTAGATGACTATTAAGATCCTTTATTTTCTATCGGTTTTGATGAATGTTGAATTTCCAACAATTTAATGTCAAATTTGACAAAAATCTTATTTTAAGGCTATGTTGCAACTTTGTTCTACGAACTCCCATTTTTCACTGGCAATCATCCATTTTTGGAGAACTTTGGATTAGAATTGTGTTGTAGATGACTATTAAGAACCTTGATTTTCTATCTATTTTTGTGAATGTTAAATTTCCCTTGATTTAATGTCAAGTTCAACGAAAACCTGATTTTAAGGCTACATTGTAGTTGTGTCACGTGAACTCCCAGTTTTCACCCACAATCAACCATATTTGGAAAAATTTATTGATTTAGGATTGTGTTGTAGATGAGTATTAAGAACTTTTATTTTCTATCGATTTTCATGAATTTTCAATTTCCATTGATTTAATGTCAAGTTCGAGAAAAACCAGATTTTAAGGTTATGTTCCAGTTGTGTCATGCGAACTTCCTTTTATCACCCATAATTAACCATGTTTCAAGAACTTCGACAAAAAGTTAATTTTAACACTACGTTGCAGATATGTTTCATCCGAACTCCAATTTTTAACCACAATCAACCATGTTTGGAATACTTTGATTTACTATTGTGTTGTAGATGACTATTAAGAACCTCTATTTTCTATCGGTTTTCATAAATATTTAATTTCCATTGATTTAATGTTGAGTTTGACGAAAACCAAATTTTAAGGCTACGTTGCAGATGTGTCATACGAACTCCCATTTTTCAAGCATAATCAACCATGTTTGGAGAACATAAATTTAATATTATGTTATACATGACTATTAAGAACCTTTATTTTCTATTTATTTTTGTGGATGCTGATTTTTCATCAATTTAATGTCGGGTTCAACTAAAACCTAATTTTAAGGCTATGTTGTTGCTGTGTCACGTGAATCCCTATTTTTTACACACCATCAACCATGTTGGGAGTACTTTTATTCATTATTAAGATGTAGATGACTATTAAGAAATTTTATTTTCCATTTTTTTTCGTGAATGTTGAATATCAAATGATTTAATGTTGAGTTCAATGAAAACCACATTTTAAGGCTACGTTGCAACTGTGTCACATGAACTCTGAATTTTATTCCACAATCAACCATATTTGGAAAACTTTGATTAAGGATTGTGTTGCAGATGACTATTAAGAATCTTTATTTTCTATCGGTTTTCGAGAATGTTGAATTTCCATCAATTTAATTTTGAGTTTAGCAAAAACCTAATTTTAAGGCTATGTTGTAGCTATGTTACGCGAACTCCCATTTTTAACCCACACTCAACCATGTTTGGGAAATTTTATTAAGGATTGTGTTGTAGATGACTATTAAGAACATTTATTTTCTAACGATTTTCGTGAATGTTGAATTTCCATCAGTTTATTGTTGAATTGCAAGAAAAACTTTATTTTAAAGCTATGTTGTAGATGTGTCATGCAAACTCCCATTTTTCACCCAAAATCAACCATGTTTGGAGAACTTTGAATTAGTATTGTGTTGTAAATGACTATTAAATTTTTTTATTTTTAATCGGTTTTTGTGAAAGTGGAATTTCAATCGATTTAATGTCGACTTTGATGAAAACCCTATTTTAAGGGTACATTTTAGTTGTGTGATGCGAACTTGTTTATTTCATGAACAAACATCCATGTTTGGAAAATTTATATTTAGGATTGTGTTGTAGATGACTATTAAGAATCTTTTTTTTCTATTTATTCTTGTCAATGGTGAATTTCCATCAATTTAATATCAAGTTCAACGAAAACCTAATTTTAAGGCTACATTGCAGTTGTGTGATGTGAACTCCTATTTTTCACCCACAATCAACCATGTTCGGAGAAAATTGATATAGGATTGTGTTGTGGATAAGTATTGAGAACCTTTATTTTCTATCTATTTTCATGAATGTTGAATTTTCGTGAACTCCCATTTTTGACACACAATCAACCATGTTTGGAGAAATTTGATCAAAGATTCTGTTGTAGATGACTATTAAGAACCTTTTATTTTTATTAGTTTTCATCAATATTGAATTTTCATTGATTTGATATCTTGTTTAACGAAAGCCTAATTTTAAGGCTATGTTGCAAATTTGTCACATCAACTCCTATTTTTCACCCTTAAACAACCATGTTTGGAGAAATTTAATTTAGGATTTTATTGTTGATGACTACAAAACCTTTTTTTTTTATCGATTTTCGTGAATGTTGAATTTCTAACGATTTAGTGTCGAGTTAGACCAAACTTTTATTTTAAGGCTACATTGTACCTGTGTGATGTGAATGTTGATTTTATGTCTATACTGCAGATGTGACATGTAAACTCCCATTTGTCACCCACAATCGACCATGTTTGAAGAAAACTTTAATTTAGGATTGTGTTGTTGATGACTATTAAGAATTTTTATCAGTTTAATGTCGAATTTCATGAAAACTTGATTTTAAAGCTATGTTACAAATGTGTAATGCGAACTCCCATTTTTCACCCACAATCAACCATGTTTGGAGAACTTTGATCTAGTATTGTGTTGTAGATGACTATGCAGATCCTTTATTTTTCATTAGTTTTCGTGAATATTGAATTTCCATCAATTGAATGCTAAGTTCGACGAAAACCCCTTTTTTTAAGGCTACATTGCAGTTGTGTCAAACGAAATTAAAATTTTCACACGTGAACATCTATGTTTGGAGAATTTTCATTTAGGATTGTGTTGTAGATGACTGTTAAAAATCTTTTTTTTTCTATTAATTTTTGTGAATGTTGAATGTCCATCGAGTTAATGTCAAGTTTGACAAAAACCTGATTTGAAGGCTACATTGCAGTTTTGTCACGTGAACTCCCATTTTTCACCCACAATCAACCATATTTGGAGAACTTTGATTTAGGATTGTTTTTTAGATAACTATAAAGAACCTTTATTTTCTATTAGTTTTCATGAACGTTCAATTTCCATCTATTTAATGTCGAGTTGAATGAAAAGCTGATTTTAAGGCTACGTTGCAGCTGTGTCATGTGAAGTCCTGTTTTTCACCCACAATCAACAATGTTTGGAGAAATTTGATTTAGTATTGTATTGTAGATGACTATTAAGAACAATTATTTTGTTACGGTTTTCGTCAATGTTGAATTTCCATTGATTTAATGTCATGCTCAACTAAAATCTGATTTTAAGGCTACGTTGCATCTGTGTTACACGAACTCCTATTTTTTATTCACAATCAACCATGTTTGGAGAACATTTATTTAGTATTGTGTTGTAGATGACTATTAAGAACAACATTTATTTAGTATTGTGTTGTAGATGACTATTAAGAACATTTACTTTCTATCATTTTTCGTGAATGTTCAATTTCCATTGATTTAATGTCGAGTTCGATTTAAACCTAATTTTAATTCTACATTGCAAACTTGTCACACAAACTCCTAGTTTTCACGCATAATCAACCAAGTTTAGAAAATTTTGATTTAGGATTATGTTGTAGATGACTATTAAGAAACCTTTATTTTTCTATTTATTTTCAAGAATGTTGAATCTCCATCGATTAAATGTGGAGCTTGAAGATACTTTATTTTTAAGCTACATTATAGCTTTCTTATGCAAACTCCCATTTATCAACCACAATCAATCATGTTTGGAGAACTTTGATTTAGGATTATGTTGTAGATGACTATTAAAAACCATTATTTTCTATTTGTTTTTGTGAATGTTGAATTTCCATCTATTAAATGCGAGTTTGACGAAACATAATTTTAAGGCTACATTGCATCTTTGTCAAGCAAACTCCCAATTTTCACCCAGAATAAACCATGTTTGGAAAACTTTGATTTAAGATTATGTTCTAGATGACTATTAAAAACCTTTATTTTCTATTAGTTTTCATGAATATTGAATTTCCGTCAATTGAATGTCGAGTTCGACGAAAACCCTATTTGAAGGTTACATTGCAGTTGTGTCAGATGAAAGTTGAATTTCCATCAATTTAATGTTGAGTTCGATGAAAACCGTATTTGGAGGCTACATTGTAGTTGTAGATGACTATTAAGAATCTTTGTTTTCTATTTATTTTTGTTAATGGTGAATTTTCATCAATTTAATGTTGAGTTCCGCAAAAACCTATTTTTAAGGTTTTGTTGCAGATGTGTCATGCGAACTCCCTTTTTCACCCATAATCAACGTTGTTTGGAGAAATTTTATTTATGACTATTAAGAAAATTTATTTTCTATGATTTAATGTCGAGTTCGACGAAAACCTAATTTTAATTCTCCTTTGTGGACGTGTCATATGAACTCCCATTCTTCACGTATAATCAACCTTGTTTGGAGAATTGTTATTTAGGATTATGCTGTAAATGACTATTAAGAACCTTTAGTTTCTATTTGTTTTTGTGAATGTTGAATTTTCATTGATTAAATTTCAATTTTCACGAAACCCTATTTTAAGGCACATTGCATCTTTGTGGCTTGAACTCTCATTTTTCACCGACATTCAACCAGGTTCTGGGAACTTTGATTTAGGATTATGTTGTAGATGACTAATAATAACCTTTATTTTCTATTGATTTTCGTGAATGTTAAATTTCTTTCGAGTTAATGTCGAGTTTGACAAAAACCTGATTTGATGCCTACATTTTAGTTTTGTCACGTGAACTCCCATTTTTCACCCACAATCAACCATATTTGGAGAACTTTGATTCAGGATATTTTTTTAGATGCCTATAAAGAATCTTTATTTTCTATTAGTTTTCATGAAAGTTTACATTCCATCTATTTAATGTCGAGTTCGATGAAAAGGTGATTTTAAGGCTACATTGCAGCTACTTCATGTGAACTCCCATTTTTTAACCATAATCAACAATGTTTGGTGAACTTTGATTTAGTATTGTATTGTAGATGAATATTAAGAACAATTATTTTGTTACGATTTTCGTCAATGTTGAATTTCCATTGATTTAATATTATATTCGACTAAAATTTGATTTTAAGGCTACGTTGCATCAGTGTTGTAGATGACTATTAAGAATCTTTCTTTTCTATCGATTTTCATGAATGCTGAATTTCCATCGATTTAATGTCGAGTTTGGCAAAAACATGATTTTAAGGGTACTTTGCAGATGTGTCATGCGAACTCCCTTTTTTCACCCATAATCAACCATTTTTTGAGAGCTTTATTTTATGATTGTGTTGTAGATGACTATTAAGAACCTTTATTTTCTATTGGTTTTTGAGAATGTTGAATTTCAATTAATTTAATGTCGAGTTTGATGAAAACCTGATTTTAGGGCTACGTTGCAGTTATGTCACGTGAACTATCATTTTCACCCACAATCAACTATGTTCGGAGAAATTTTATTTAGTATTGTGTTGTAGATGACTATTAAGATCATTTATTTTCTTAAAGTTTTCATGAATATTGAATTTTTATCGATTTAATGTTGAGTTTGACGAAAACTTGAGTTTAAAGCTACGTTGCAGGTATGTCACACAAACTCCCATTTTTCACACATAATCAACCATGTTTGGAGTAGTTTGATTAAGGAATGGGTTGTACATGACTATTAAGAAACTTTATTTTCAATCAATTTTCGTGAATTGTGAATTTTCATCAATTTAAAGTCGAGTTCGGCGAAAACCTGATTTTAAGCCTACTTTGCAGATGTGTCACGTGTATTCCCTTTTTTCACCCATAATCAAACATTTTTCAAGAAATTTGATTTATGACTATTAAGAACATTTATTTTCTATTGATTTTTGTGAATGTTCAATTTCCACCGATTTAATGATGAGTTCGATGACAACCTAATTTTAAGGCTACATTTCAGATTTGTAACGTGATTTCCCATTTTTCACCCATAATCAACCATGTTCGATTTTTTTTTATTTTGTATTGTGTTGTAGATGACTGTTCAGAATCTTTATTTTATAGCGGTTTTCGTCAATGTTAAACTTCCATCAATTTAATGTTGAATTTGACGAAAACCTAATTTTAAAGCTACGATGCAGATGCGTCACACAAACTCCCATTTTTCACCCATAATCAACCATGTTTGGAGAACTTTGATTTAGGATTATGTTGTAGATGACTATTATGAACCTTTATTTTATTTGTTTTTCATGAATGTTGAATTTCCATCGATTAAATGTGGAGTTCTATGAAACCTTATTTTAAAACTACATTGCAGCTTTGTCATGCGAACTCCCATTTTTCATTCACAATCGACCATGTTTGGAGAGCTTTGATTTAGGATTACGTTGTAGATGACTATTAAGAAGCTTTTTTTCTATTTAGTTTTTGTGAATGTTGAATTTCCATCGATTAAATGTCGAGTTCGACGAAACCTTATTTTAAGGCTACATTGGAATTGTGTCACATAAACTTGAAATTTTCGCACACGAACATCCATGTTTGCAGAAGTTTGATTTAGGATTGTGTTGTAGATGACTATTAAGAATCTTTATTTTCAATCGATTTAATGTCCAGTTAAACAAAAACCCTATTTTAAGGCTACATTGTAGTTGTGTGACGCGAACTTGCCTATTTCACACACAAACATCCATGTTTCAAGAAATTTGATTTAGGATTGTGTTGCAGATGACTATTAAGAATCTTTGTTTTCTATTTATTTTTCTGAATGTTGAATTTCCATCGATTTAATGTTGAGTTCGACGAAAACCTATTTTTAAGGCTACGTTGCTGATGTGTCATGCGAACTCCCTTTTTCACCCATTATCAACAATGTTTGGAGAACTTTTATTTATGACTATTAAGAAAAATTATTTTCTATCGATTTTCGTGAACGTTCAATTTCCATCGATTTAATGTCGAGTTCGATAAAAACCTAATTTTAATTCTAAGTTGCAGACGTGTCATACAAAATCCCACTTTTGACACATAATCAACCATGTTTGGAGTGTTTTTATTTAGCATTATGCTGTAAATGACTATTAAGAACCTTTATTTTCTATTTGTTTTCGTGAATGCTGAATTTGCATCGATTAAATGTCGAGTTCAACGAAACCTAATTTTAAGGCTACATTGCATCTTTGTCAAGAAAACTCCTATTTTTTACAAACAATAAATCATATTTGGAAAACTTCGATTTAAATATTGTAGATGACTATTAAAAACCTTTATTTTCTATTAGTTTTTGTGAATATTGAATTTCCAACAATTGAATGTCGAGTTCGACGAAAACCCTATTAGGCTACGTTGCAGTTGTGTGACGTGAATTGTCATTTTTACCCACAATCAACTATGCTTGGAGAAATTTGATTTAGTATTGTGTTGTAGATGACTATTAAAATCATTTATTTTCTTACAGTTTTCATGAATATTGATTTTTCATCGATTTAATGTCGAGTTTCACGAAAACCTGAGTTTAAAGCAACGTTGCAACTTTTTCACACTAACTCCCATTTTTCACACATAATCAACCATGTTTGGAGTACTTTGATTTAGGATTGTGTTGTAGATGATTTTAAGGCTACTTTGCAGATGTGTCACACAAACTCCCTTTTTTCATCCATAATCAACTATTTTTTGAGAACTTTGATTTATGACTATTAAGAACATTTATTCTCTATCGACTTTCCTGAATGTTCAATTTTCATCGATTTAATGTTGAGTTCGATAAAAACCTCATTTCAAGGCTACGTTGTTGTTGTGTCACGTTAACTCCCATTTTTCACAAACAATCAACCATTCTTGGTGAACTTTGATTTAGAATTGTTTTGTAGATGACAATTAAAAACCTTTATTTTCTATCAGTTTTCTTGAATGTTGAATTTTAAACGATTTAATGTTGAGTTGGATGAAAACCTGATTTTAAGTCTACACTGCAGTTTTGAAATGCGAACTCCCATTTGTCACCCAAAATTAACCATGTTTGAATTAATCTGAACTAGGATTGTTTTGTAGATGACTACTAAGAATCTTTACCTTCTATCGATTTAATGTCAAGTTTGAGGAAAACCTGATTTTAAGTCTACATTGAAGCTGTCATGTGAAATCGCATTTTTCATCCACAATCAACCATGTCTAGAATACTTTTATATATTATTGTGTTGTAGATGACTATTAATAACCTTTAGTTTCTATCAATTTTTCGTAAATATTCAATTTCCATTGATTTAATGTTGAGTTCGAAGAAAACCTATATTTTGGCCACATTGTAGACGTGTCATGTGAACTCCCATTTTTCAAGCATAATCAACCATGTTTGGAGAAATTTAATTTAAGATTATGTTATACATGACTATTAAGAACCCTAATTTTATATTTGTTTTTGTGAATATTTATTTTTCATAGATTTAATGTCAAGTGCAACGAAAACCTAATTTTAAGGCTATGATGCAGCCGTGTAAAGTGAACCCCTATTTTTCATCCACCATCAACCATGTTGCGAGTACTTTTATTTAAGATGAAGTTCTAGATGACTATTAACAAATTTTATTTTCTATTTGTTGAATATCAAACAATTTAATGTTGAATTCAATGAAAACCTAATTTTAAGGCTACGTTTTAGATTTGTTATGTGAACTCCCATTTTTCATCCATAATCAACCATGTTCAAATAATTTTTATTTAGGATTATGTTGTAGATGACTATTGAGAACCTTTTTTTTCTATTTATTTTCGTGAATGTTGAATTTCCATCGATTAAATGTTGAGTTTAGCGACAAACATGATTTTAAGGCTACGTTGTAGCTATGTTACACAAACTCCGATTTTTAACCCACAATCAACCATGTTTGGAATTTTTTATTAAGGATTGTGTTGTAGATGACTATTAAGAAACTTTATTTTCTAGCGGTTTTTCTTGAATGTTGAATTTCCATCGATTTAATGTCAAATTTGATGAAAACCTGATTTTAAAGCTATGTTGCATATGTGTCATGAGAACTACCATTTTTCACCCATAATCAACCATGTTTGGAGACCTTTGATTTAGTATTATGTTATAGATTACTATTAAGAACATTTATTTTCTATCGATTTTCACAAATGTTCAATTTCCATCGATTTAATGTCGAGTTAGAAGAAAACTAATTTTAATTCTACATTGCAGATGTGTCACGCGAACTCCCATTTTTCACGCATAATCAACCATGTTTAGGGAATTTTGATTTAGGATTATGTTGTATATGACTATTAATAACCTTTACTTTCTATTTGTTTTCTTGAATAATGAATTTCCATCGATTAAATGTTGAGGTTGACCAAACCCTATTTTAAGGCCACATTGCATCTTTGTCACGTGAACTCCCATTTTGCACCCATAATAAACCATCTTTGGAGAACTTTAATTTATCATTGTGTTGTAGATGACTATTAAGAACCTTTATTTTCTATTGGTTTTTGTGAATGTTGAATTTCTATTGATTTAATGTTGAGTTTGATGAAAACCCGATTTTAAGGCTACGTTATAGTTGTGTCATGTGAATTGTCATTTTCACCCATAATCAACTATGTTTGGAGAAGTTTTATTTAGTATTGTGTTGTAATTGACTATTAAGATCATTTATTTGCTTATAGTTTTCATGAATATTGAATTTTCATCGATTTAATGTCTTGTTTGACGAAAACCTGAGTTTAAAGCTATGTTGCAGCTTTGTCACACAAACTCCCATTTTTCACACATAATCAACCATGTTTGGAGTAATTTGATTTAGGATTGTGTTGTAGATGACTATTAAGAATCTTTATTTTCTATTGATTTTCGTGAATTATGAATTTCCACCGATTTAAAGTCGAGTTCGGCGAAAACCTGATTTTAAGGCTACTTTGCAGATGTGTCACGCATACTCCCATTTTTCACACATAATCAACCATGTTTGGAGTAATTTGATTTAGGATTTCATTATAGATGAGTATTAAGTACCTTTATTTTGTATTGGTTTTAGTGAATATTGAATTTTCATCGATTTAATGTTGAGTTTGATGAAAACCTAAAATTAAGATTACGTTGCAGACGTTTTTGGAGAGCTTCTATATAGGATTATGTTATAGATGACTATTAAAAACTTTTATTTTTTAATGGTTTTTGTAAATGTTGAATTTCCATCGATTTAAATTGAGTTTGACGATAACCTGATTTAAAGGCTACATTGCAGTTGTGTCACACAAACTCCCATTTTTCACCTATAATCAACCATAATTCGGTAACTTTGATTTAGGATTGTGTTGTAGATGACTATTAAGAACCTTTATTTTCTATCGGTTTTAGTGAATGTTGAATTTCCATCAATTTAATTTTGAGATCAAAGAAATCTCCATTTTAAGGCTACGTTACAGCTATGTCACATGAGCACTCATTTTTCACCCACAATCAACCATGTTTGGAGAACTTTGATTTAGGATTGTTTACATGACTATTAAGAGCCTTAATTTTCTATCGGTTTTTGTGAATGTTGAGTTTCCATCAATTTAATGTCAAGTTCATTGAAAACCCTATTTTAAGCCTACATTGTAGTTGTGTCACATGAACTAACATTTTTCTCCCACAAACATCCATATTCAAAGAACTTTAATTTAGGATTGTGTCAGAGATGGCTACTAAGAACCTTTCTTATCTATTGGTATTCATTGATGTTGAATTTCGATCGATTTAATGTTGAATTGAATGAAAACGTGACTTTAAGTCTACGTTGCAGCTATGCCATTTGAACTCCCATTTTTAACACGTAATCAACCATGTTTGGAGAACTTTGATTTAGGATTGTACTATAGATGACTATTAAGAAATTTTATATCTTATCAATTTTTATGAACATTCAATTTCAATTGATTTAAGGTCTGAGTTCAACAAAAATCGTATTTTAAGACTACATTGCAGCTATGTCACGAACTCCCATTTTTGACCCACAATCAACCATGTTTGGATAACTCTTATTTAGAATTGTGTTTTAGATGACTATTAAGAAGCATTGTTTTCTATCGACTTTCGTGAATGTTGAATTTCAATAAATTTAATGTCGAGATCGAAAAAAAGTTGATTTTAAGGCTACATTATAGGTATGTCACATCAACTCCAATTTTTAACCCACAATCAACCATGTTTGGAGAACTATGGTATAGGATTGTGTTGTTGATGACTATTAATAAATTTTTTTTTCTATCAGATGGTTGCTTTTTCACCCACAATCAACAATGTTGGAGAACATTAATCTAGGATTGTGGTGTAGATGACTATTAAGAACCTTTATTTTCTATCGATTTTCATGAATATTTAATTTCCATCGATTTAATGTCGACTTCGACAAAATCTAATTTTAAGCCTACATTACAGATGTGTCATGTGAACCACCATTTTTTACCCACAATTAACCATGTTTGGAGAGTTTTGATTTAGGATTGTGTTATAGATGACAATAAAGAAACTTTATTTTCTATCAATTTTTGTGAATGTTTATTTTCCATCGATTTAATGTTGAGTTCGATGAAAACCTAATTTTAAGGCTACATTGCAGATTTGTCATACGAACTCCCATTTTTCACGCACAATCAACAATATTTGTATAACTTTAATTTATTATTGTATTGTAGATGACTATTAAGAACCTTTATTTTCTATCGATTTTCGTGAATGTTCAATTTCTATCGAGAAATTTGTCAAAATCGAAGCTCAAGTGATTTTCATTCTACATTGCAGCTATGTCACGAGATCTCTAGTTTTTCATCCACAATCAACCATGTTTGGAGAACTTTGATTTAGCATTGTGTTGTAGATTTCTATTGAGAACCTTTGTTTTCTATCAGTTTTCATGAATGTTGAATATCAATCAATTTAATGTCAAGTTCTAAGAAAATTTGATTTTAAGGCAACGTTGCAGCTGTGTCACATGAACTTCCATTTTTCACCCTCACTTAACCATGTTTGGAGAAATTTTATTTAGGATTTATGTTCTAGATAACTATTAAGAACCTTTATTTTCTATTGGTTTCCAAGAATATTTAATTTCTATCGATTAAATGTCAAATTAGACGAAAACTTGATTTTGACACTATGTTGCAGCTATGTCACGAGAACTCCATTTTTTTTTTATATCAACCATGTTTGCAATACTTTGATTTAGTACTATGTTGTAGATGACTAGGAAAAACATTTATTTTCCATTGCTTTAAGGTCAAGTTCAATGAAAAAATTTGAATTTTAAGGCTACGTTGCAACTGTGTCATGTGAACTCCCAATTTCCACAAACAATCAACCATGTTTGGAGAAATTTTATTGGTGAAAAATGGGAGCTCACGTGACTTAGCTCCGACATAGTCTTTAAATTTGGTTTTTGTCAAACTCGACATTACATAAATGGAAATTCAACATTCACGAAAACTGATAGAAAATAAAGGTTCATAATAGTCATCTACAACACAATCCTTAATCAAATTTCTCAAAACATGGTTAATTGTGGGTGAAAAAGTGGAGCTCATGTGACACAGCTGCGACATAGCCATACAAATAGGTTTTCGTGAAACTCGACATTAAATCGATGAAAATTCAACATTCACGAAAACCCATAGAAAATAAAGGTTGTTAATAGTCATCTAAAACACAATCCTAAATCAATTTTTTTCAAACATGGTTGATTATCGGTGAAAAATGGAAGTTCTCATGACACAACTGCAATGTAGCCTTAAAATCATGTTTTCATCTAACTCAATGTTAAATCGATTGAAATTGAACGTTCACGAAAAACTAATAAAAAATAAAGTTTCCTAATAGTTATCTACAACACAATCTTATATCAAAGTTCTCCAAACATGGTTGATTGTGGGTGAAAATGGGAGTTCGCATGACACAGCTACAATGTAGCTTTAAAATTAGGTTTTCATCGAACTCAACATTAAATTGATGGAAATTCAACATTCACGAAAACCAATAGAAAACAAAGATTTTTGATGGTCGTCTACAACATAATTGTAAATCAAAATTTTCCAAACATGGTTATTTATGGGTGAAAAATGGGAATTCACATGACACATCTGCAACATAGCCTTAAAATTAGGTTTTCGTCAAACACAACATTAAATCCATGGTAATTCAACATTCATGAAAACTCTACAAAACAATACTAAATGAAATTTCTCCAAGCATGGTTGATTGAGGGTGAAAAATGGGAGTTCGTATAACACAACTACAACGTAGTCTTAAAATCAGTTGTTCTATGAACTCGACATAAAATCGATGAAAATTCAACATTCATGACAACTGATCGACAGAAAATAAAGGTTGTTAATAGTCATCTACAACAAAATCGTAAATAAATGTTCTCCAAACATGGTTGATTGCGGGTGAAAAATTGGAGTTAATGTGACAAAGCTGCAACCTAGCCTTACAAATAGGTGTCCGTCAAACTCGACATTAAATCGATGAAAATTCAACATTCACAAAAACCCATTTAAAATAAAGGTTGTTACTAGTCATCTAAAACACAATCCTAAATCAAAGTTTTCCAAACATGGTTGATTGTCGGTGAAAAATGGAAGTTCTCATGACACAACTGCAATGTAGCCTTAAAATCAGGTTTTCTTTGAGTTCAACATTAAATTGATGGAAATTCAACATTCATGAAAACCAATAGAAAATAAAGGTTCTTAATAGTCATCTACAACACAATCTAAATCAATGTTCTCCAAACATGGTTTATTGTCCTTGAAAAAAGGGAGTTTTCATGACACCACTGCAACATAGCCTTAAAAAAATCAAATTTTCTTCGAACTCAATATTAAATCGATGGAAATGGTACATTCATGAAACATGATACAAAATGAAGGTTCTTAATAGTCATCGACAAAACAATCCTATATCAAAGTTCTCCAAACATGGTTGATTGTGGGTGAAAAATGGGAATTCACATGACACAACTACAACTTAGCTTTAAAACTAGGTTTTCGTCGAACTCAACATTAAATCAATGGAAATTCAACATACACAAGAACCAATAGAAAACAAATATTCTTAATAGTCATCTACAACATAATTGTAAATCAAAATTTTCCAAACATGGTTGTTTATGGGTGAAAAATGGGAGTTCACATGACCCATCTGCAACATAGCCTTAAAATTAGGTTTTTGTCGAACACGACATTAAATCTATGAACATTCATGAAAACTCTACAAAACAGTACTAAATGAAATTTCTCCAAATAGGGTTGATTGAGGGTGAAAAATGGGAGTTCGCATAACAAAACTGCAATGTAGCCTTAAAATCAGTTGTTCGATGAACTCGACATAAAATCGATGAAAATTCAACATTCACGACAACTGATAGATAGAAAATAAAGGCTCTTAATAGTCATCTATAACACAATACTAAATCAATGTTCTCCAAACATGGTTGATTATAAGTGAAAAATGGGAGTTCATGTGACAAATCTGCAAAGTAGCCTTAACATTAGGTTTTCGTCAAACTCAACATTAAATCGATTCAAATTAAACATTCATGAAAACACATATAAAATAAAGGTTAGTAATAGTCATCTACCACACAATCCTAAATCAAAATTCTCCAATGATGGTTGATTGTGGGTGAAGAATGGGAGTATGCATGACACAGTTGCAATGTATTCTTAAAATCAAGTTTTTTCTTTGAACTCGACATTAAATCGATGGAAATTCAACATTCACAAAACCCAATAGAAAATAAGAGTTCTTAATAATCATCTACAAAACAATATTAAATCAAATTTCTCCAAACATGGTTGACTGTGGATGAAAAATGTTAGTTCATGTGACACAACTGCAACGTAGCCTTAAAATCATGTTTTCATCTAACTCAATGTTAAATCGATTGAAATTGAACATTCACGAAAAACTAATAAAAAATAAAGTTTCCTAATAGTTATCTACAACACAATCTTAAATCAAAGTGTTCCAAATATGGTTGATTGTGGGTGAAAAATGGGAGTTCGCATGACATAGTTGCAATGTAGCCTTAAAATCCAGTTTTCAATGTACTCGGCATTAAATCTTTGGAAATTACTGATTCACGAAAATCAATAGAAATTAATGCTTCTTAATAGTTATCTACAACACAATCCTAAATAAAATTATTCCAAACATGGTTAATTGTGGGTGAAAAATTGGAGGTCGCATGACAAAGATAAAATGTAGGCTTAAAATCAGGTTTTTATCGAACTCGACTTTTAATCGATGCAAATTCAACATTCATATAAACAAATAGAATATAAATGCTTTGAATAGTCATCTACAACATAATCCTAAATAGAATTTCTTGAAACATGGTTGATTATGCATGAAAAATGAGTGTTTGCAAGACAGTTCTGCAACGTTGCCTTAAAATTAGGTTTTTGTCGAACTTGACATTAAATTGATGGAAATTGAATATTCACAAAAACTGATAGAAAAGAAAGGTTCTTAATAGTCATGTACAACACAAAACTAAATTAAAGTACTTGGAACATGGCTGATTGTGCGTGAAAAACGGGAGTTTGCATGACACAGCTGCAACGTAGACTTAAAATTAGGTTTTCGTCGAACTCGACATTAAATCGATGGAAATTGAACATTCACGAAAATAGATAAAAAAAAATTAATAGTCATCTGCAACACAATGCTAAATAAAAGTTCTTCAAACATGGTTGATTGTGGGTGACAAATGGGAGTTCGTATGACACAACTGCAATTAGACTTAAAATCAGGTTTTTATCGAACTCGACATTAAATCGATGAAAATTCAACATTCACTAAAACTGATAGAAAATAAAGGTTCTTAAAAGTCATCTACAATACAATACTAAATATAAGTACTCTAAACATGGTTGATTTTTTGTGAAAAATGGGTGTTCGCGTGACCCAACTACAACGTAGCCTTAAAATCAAGTTTTTCATTGAACTCGATCGTAAATCGATGGAAATTAAACACTCATAAAAACTGATAGAAAATAAAGGTTCTTCCTAGTCATCTACAACATAGTACTAAATCAAAGGACTCCATGAATGGTTGATTGTGTATGAAAAAATGGGAGAAGCATGACACAGCTGCAACATAGCCTTAAAACAGGTTTTCGTTGAACTCGACATTTAATCGATGGAAAATCAATATTTTCAATTCTTAATAGTCATCTACAACATAATCCTAAATCAAATTTCTCCAAATATGGTTGATTGAGGGTGAGAAATGAAAGTTCACATGACAAAACTACAACATAGCCTTAAAATTAGGTTTTCATCGAACTCAACAATAAATCGATGGAAATTCAACTTTCATGAAAACATATAGAAAAAAAAGGTTTCTAATAGTCATCTAAACATACTTCTAAATAAAATTCAAGCAAACATTGTTTATTATGGGTGAAAATGGGAGTTTGCATGACACATCTACGACGTAGCCTACAAATTAGGTTATTGTCGAACTCGACAATACATCGATGCAAATTCAACGTTCACGAAAACTGTTAGAAAATAAAGGTTTCAATAGTCATTTACAACACAATACTAAATCAAAGTTCTTCAAACATGATTTATTGTGGGCGACAAATGGGAATTCATGTGACACAACTACAATCCTTAATCAAAGTTCTCCAAACATGGTTGATTGTGGCTGAAAAATCAGAGATCGTGTGACACAACTGCAACATAGAATTAAAATCATGTTTTCTTCGAAGTTGACATTAAATCGATGGAAATTGAACATTCACAAAAAATGATAGAAAATAAAGGTTCTTAGTAATCATCTACAACACAATCCTATATCAAAGTTATAAAAAAATGTTCGATTATGGGTGAATGGGAGTTCGCGTGACACAGCTGTAACATAGCCTCAAAATCAGGTTCTCGTGAAACTCATCATTAAAATCGATGGAAAGTCAACCTTCACGAAAATCGATAAAATATAAATGTTCTTAATAGTCATCTACAACACAATCCTAAATCAAAGTTATCCAAACATGGTTGATTGTGGGTAAAAAATAGGACTTCACGTAAGAAAGATGTAACATAGCCAATCGAAATTGAATCAATGGAAATTGACAATTCATGAAAACCAATATAAGAAAAAAGGTTCTTTATAGTCATCTGCAACACAATACTAAATAAATGTTCTCCAAACATGGTTGATTGTCGGTGAAAAAGTGGAGCTCATGTGACATAGTTGCAATGTAGCCTTACAATTAGGTTTCCATCAAAGTCGACATTAAATCAATGAAAGTTCAACATTAACGAAAACCCTTAGAAAATAAAGATTATTGAATTAGGATTGTGTTGTATATGAGTATTAAGAACCTTTATTTTCTATAGGCTTTTGTGAATGTTGAATCTCCATCGACTAAATGTCGAGTTTGATGAAAACTTGATTTTAAGGCTACATGCACCTGTGTCATGTGAACTTCTATTTTTCACCCAAATCAACAATGTTTGGAGAAATTTTATTTAGGATTAAGTTGTAGATGACTATTAAATTCCTTTATTTTTTATCGGTTTTGATGAATGTTGAATTTCCAACGATTTAATGTCAAGTTCAACGAAAACCTAGTTTTAAGACTACGTTTTAGCTATGTCACGTAAACTCCCATTATTCACCTGCAATCAACCATGTTTGTAAAATTTTTATTTAGGATTGTGTTGTAGATGACTATTAAGATTTTTTATGTTCTTTCGATTTTCGTGAATTTCTGAATTTCCATTGGTTTTATGTCGAGTTCAACAAAAACTCGATTTTAAGGCTACGTTTGAGCTGTGTCATGCGAACTCCCATTTTCAACCACAAACAAACATGTTTGGAGAAATTAAAATTAAAATTGTGTTCTAGATTAATATTAAGAACTTTTAATTTCTATCGGTTTTTGTGAATGTCAAATTTCCAATGATTTAATGTCGAGCTCGACGAAAACCTGATTTTAAGGCTACTTTGCAGCTGTAATGAGAACTTTCATTTTAAGGCTACTTTGCAGCTGTTTTAAGGCTATTTTAACAATGTTTGGAGATAACTTTAAGATACTTTATTTTCTATTGGTTTTCAAAAATGTTGAATTCGAAGAAAACCTGATTTTAAGACTATGTTGCAGCTCTGTCACGCGAACTCCCATTTTTTATACATAATCAGCCATGTTTGGAGTACTTTGATTTAGTACTATGTTGTAGATGACTAGTAAAAACCTTTATTTTCTATCACTTTTTGTGAATGTTTAAGGTCAAGTTCAATGAAAAACTTTGATTTTAAGGTTACGTTGCAACTGTGTCACGCGAACTCCCTTTTTTCACACACAAACAACCATGTTTGGAGAATTTTATTGGTGAAAAATGGGAGTTCACATGACTCAACTGTAATGTAGCCTTAAAATTAGGCTTTCTTCAAACTCAACATTAAATCAATAGAAATTGAACATTCACCAAAACATATACAAAATAAAGGTTTTTAATAGTCATCTACTACACAATCCTTAATCAAAGTACTCCAAATATGGTTGATTATGGGTATAAAATAGGAGTTCACGTAGCAAAGATTCAACATAGCCAATTGAAATTGAATCAATGGAAATTGAACATTCACGAAAACCAATCAAAGAAAAAGGTTCTTTATAGTCATCTATAACAGAATCCCAAATAAATGTTCTCCAAACATGGTTGATTGTGGGTGAAAAATTGGAGATCATGTGACGCACCTATAACGTAGCCTTACAAATAGGTTTCCGTGAAACTCGACATTAAATCGATGAAAATTCAACATTCACGAAAACCAATCGAAAATAAATGTTGTTAATAGTCATCTAAAACACAATCTTAAATCAAAGTTTCTCAAACATGGATGATTGTCAGTGAAAAATGGAAGTTCTCGTGACACAACTGCAACGTAGCCTTAAAATCAGGTTTTCTTTGAGCTCGACATTAAATCAATGGAAATTCAACATTCATGAAAACCGATAGAAAATAAAGGTTCTTTATAGTCATCTACAACACAAATCTAAATCAAAGTTCTCCAAACATGCTTTATTGTCCGTGAAAAAAGAGATTTATCGTGACACGACTGCAACATAGACTTAAAAAATCAGGTTTTCATCGAACACAACATTAAATCGATGGAAATTGTACATTCACGAAATCTGATAGAAAATAAAGGTTCTTAATAGTCATCGACAACACAATAGTATATCAAAGTTCTTCAAACATGGTTGATTGTGGGTGCAAAATGGGAGTTCGCATGACACAGCTACAACGTAGCTTTAAAATTAGGTTTTTTGTTGAACTCAATATTAAATCGATGGAAATTCAACATTCACGAAAACCAATAGAAAAAAAAGATTCTTAATAGTCATATAAAAAATAATTGTAAATCAAAATTTTCCAAACATGGTTGTTTATGGGTGAAAAATGGGAGTTCACATGACACATCTGCAACATAGCCTTAAAATTAGGTTTTCTTCAAACACGACATTAAATCCATGGTAATTCAAAATTCATGAAAACTCTACAAAACAATACTAAATGAAATTTCTCCAAACATGGTTCATTGAGGGTGAAAAATGGGAGTTCGCATAGCACAATTGCAATGTAGCCTTAAAATCAGTTGTTTGATGAACTCGACATAAAATCAATGAAAATTCAACATTCACGACAACTGATCGATAGAAAATAAAGGTTCTTAATAGTCATCTACAACACAATCCTAAATCAATATTCTCCAAACATGGTTGCTTATAGGTGAACAATGGGAATTCACGTGAAAAATCTACAAAGTAGCCTTAACATTAGGTTTTCGTCGAACTCAACATTAAATTGATCAAAATTAAATATTCATGAAAACACATATAAAATAAAGGTTATTAATAGTCATCTACAACACAATTCTAAATGAAAATTCTCCAATGATGGTTGATTGTGTGTGAAAAATGGGAGTTTGCATGACAGTTGCAATGTAGCATTAAAATAAAGTTTTTCCTGTGAACTCGACATTAAATCGATGGAAATTCAACATTCACAAAAACCAATAGAAAATAAGAGTTCTTAATAATCATCTATAAAACAATATTAAATAAAAGTTCTCCAAACAAGGTTGATTGTGGATGAAAAATGGTAGTTCACGTGACACAACTGTAATGTAGCCTTAGAATCAGGTTTTCATCTAAGTTGATGTTAAATCGATTTAAATTCAACAATCACGAAAACTAATAGAAAATAAAGTTTTTTAATAGTTATCTACAACACAATCTAAACTCAAAGTTACCCAAATATGGTTGATTGTGGGAGAAAAATGGGAGTTCGGATGACACAGTTGCAACGTAGCCTTAAAATTCGGCTTTCGACGTACTCGACATTAAATCTATGAAAATTGTTGATTCACGAAAATCAATAGAAAATAAAGGTTATTTATAGTCATGTACAACACAATACTAAATTAAAGTACTCGAAACATGGTTGATTGTGGGTGAAAAATGGGAGTTTGCATGACACAGCTGCAACGTAGACTTGAAATTAGGTTTTTGTTGAACTCGACATTAAATCGATGGAAATTGAACATTCTCAAAAATTGATAGAAATTAAATGTTCTTAATAGTCATCTACAACATAATCCTAAATAAAAATTCTCCAAACATGGTTGATTGAGGGTGAGAGATGAGAGTTCACATGACACAACTGCAACATGGCCTTAAAATCAAGTTTTCATAGAACTCGATAGTAAATCGATGGATATTCATTGAACATGGTTGATTATGGGTGAAAAATGGGAGTTTGCGTGACACATCTACAACGTAGCCTTCAAATTACGTTTTTGTCGAACTCAACAATACATCGGTTTAAATTCAACGTTCACAAAAACTGATAGAAAATAAAAGTTTTTAATAGTCATTTACAACACAATACTAAATCAAAGTTCTTGAAACATGATTTATTGTGGCCGAAAAATGGGAGTTTGTGTGACACATCTACAACGTTGCCATAAAATCAAATTTTCTTAGAACTTGACATTAAATCGATGGAAATTCAACATTCATGAAAACTGATAGAAAACAATAATTCTTAATAGTCATCTACAACACAATCCTAAATCAAAGTTCTCCAAACATGGTGGATTGTGGGTGAAAAATTAGAGATCACGTGACACAACTGCAACATAGAATTAAAATAATGTTTTCTTCGAACTTGACATTAAATTGATGGAAATTGAACACTCACAAAAACTGATAGAAAATAAAGGTTCTTAATAGTCATATACAACATAATCCTATGTCAAAATTCTCAAAACATGTTTGATTTAGGGTGAATAGGAGTTCGTGTAACACAGCTATAACATACCTTTAAAATCAGGTTCTCGTCAAACTCGACATTAAATTGATGGAAATTTGACTTTCACGAAAATCGATAAAAAATAAATGTTCTTGATAGTCATCTACAACACAATCCTAAATCAAAGTTATCCAAACATGGTTGATTGTGGGTAAAAAATAGGACTTCACATAACAAAGATGCAACATAGCCAATCGAAATTGAATCAATGGAAATTGAACATTCACGAAAAGCAATATAAGAAAAAAGGTTCTTTATAGTCATCTATAACATAATACTAAATAAATGTTCTCCAAACATGGTTGATTGTGGGAGAAAAATTGGAGCTCATGTGACACAACTGCAACGTAGCCTTACAATTAGGCTTCCGTCAAACTCGACATTAAATCGACAAAAGTTCAACATTAGCGAAAACCCATAGAAAATAAAGGTTATTGAAATATAATTGTGTTGTAGATGACTACTAAGAACCTTTATTTTCAATAGGCTTTTGTGAATGTTAAATTTCCATCGACTAATTGTCGAGTTTGATGAAAACTTGATTTTAAGGCTACATGCAGGTATGTCATGTGAACTTCTATTTTTCATCCAAATCAACCATGTTTGAAGAAAATTGATTAAGGATTGTGTTGTAGATGAGTATTAATAACCTTTATTTTCTATCATCTTTTTTGAATGTTTAATTTCCATCGATTTAATGTCGAGCTCGACAAAAACTTTATTTTAAGGCTACGGTCCAACTGTGTCACGTGAACTTCCACATTATCCACAATCAACCATGTTTGGTGAACTTTTATTTAGGATTAACTTGTAAATTATTATTAAGATCCTTTATTTTCTACGGTTTTTCATGAATGTTGAATTTCCAACAATTTAATGTCGAGTTTAAAGAAAACTTAATTTTAAGGCTACGGTCCAACTATGTCACGTGAACTCCCATTCACCCACAATCAACCATGTTTGGTAAAATTTTATTTAGCATTAAGTTGTAGATGACTATTAAGATTATTTATATGCTTTCGGTTTTCGTGAATGTTCAATTTCCATTAATTTAATGTTGAGTTCAACGAAAACTTGATTTTAAGGCTATGTTTGAGCTGTGTCATGCGAACTCCCATTTTCACCCACAATCAGCCATGTTTGGAGATCTTTAATTTAGGATTGAGTTGTAGATAACTATTAAAAACCTTTATATTCTATCGATTTTTTTGAATGTTGAATTTCCGTCAATTTAATGTCAAATTTGGTAAAAACCTTATTTTAAGGCTACGTTGCAACTTTTATCATGCGAACTCCCATTTTCACTCACAATCAACCATTTTTGGAGAACTTTGATTTAGGATTGTGTTGTACATGACTACTAAGAACCTTGATTTTCTATTCATTTTTGTGAATATTGAATTTCCCTTGCTTTAATGTCAAGTTCAATGAAAACCTGATTTGAATGCTACATTGTAGTTGTCTCATGTGAACCTTTATTTTCTATCGATTTTCATTAATGTTCAATTTCCGTTGACTTAATGTCAAGTTTGAGAAAAATCAAATTTTAAGGTTATGTTGCAGCTGTGTCACGCGAACTCCCTTTGATCACCCATAATCAACCATGTTTCAAGAACTTTTATTTAGGATTAAGTTGTAGATGACTACTAAGAACCTTTATTTTCCATCAGTTTTCGTGGATGTTGATATTCCATTGATATAATGTCGAGTTCGGTGAAAACTTGATTTTAAGGCTATGTTGCAACTGTGTGACATGAACTCCTATATTTTCCCAACAATCAACCCTTTTTAGAGAACTTTGATTAAGGTTTGTGTTGCTGATGCCTACTAAGAACCTTTATTTTCTATCGGTTTTCATAAATGTTGAATTTCCATTGATTTAATGTCAAGTTCAACGAAAACCAGATTTTAAGGCTACTTTGCACCAGTGTCATACGAAATCCCATTTTTGGCACACAATCATCCATGGTTGGAGAACTTTGATTAAGGATTCTGTTGTAGATGACTATTAAGAACCTTTTATTGTTATTGGTTTTCATGAATATTGAATTTCCATTGATTTGATATCGTGTTTAACGAAAGCCTAATTTTAAGGCTATGTTGCAAATTTGTCACATCAACTCCTATTTTTCACCCTTAAACAACCATGTTTGGAGAAATTTAATTTAGGATTTTATTGTTGATGACTCCGAAACCTTTATTTTCTATCGGTTTTCGTGAATGTTGAATTTCTAATGATTTAGTGTCGAGTTAGACCAAACTTTTATTTTAAGGCTACGTTGTACTTGTGTGATGTGAATGTTGATTTTAAGTCTACACTGCATATGTGACATGTGAACTCCCATTTGTCACCCACAATCAACCATGTTCGAAGAAAACTTTAATTTAGGATTGTGTTGTTGATGACTATTAAGAATCTTTATTTTCTATCAATTTTTGTGAATGTTGAATTTCCATCAATTTAATGTCGAGTTCGACGAAAACTTGATATTAAATCTACATTGCAGCTCTGTCATGCGAGCTCACATTTTTCACCCACAATCAACCATGTTTGGAATACTTTGATTTTAGTATTGTATTGTAGATGACTATAAAGAACCTATATTTTCTATCGATTTTTAAGGCTACGTTGTACGTGTGTCATGTGAACCCATATTTTTTACCCACCATCAACCATGTTGGGAGTACTTTTATTCAGTATTAAGTTGTAGATGACTATTAAGAACTTTTATTTTCCATTTGTATTTGTGAATGTTGAATATCAAATTATTTAATGTTGAGTTCAATGAAAATGACATTTTAAGCATATGTTGCAGCTGTGTCACACGAACTCTCACTTTTATTCCACAATCAACCATATTGGGGAACTTTGATTAAGGATTGTGTTGTAGATGACTATTAAGAGCCTTGATTTTCTATTGGTTTTTGTGAATGTTGAATTTCGCTTGATTTAATGTCAAGTTCAACAAAAACCTGATTGTAAGGCTACATTGCAGTTGTGTCATGTGAACTCCTATTTTTCACCCACAATCAACCATTTTTGGAAAAAAATGATTTAGGATTGTGTTGTAGATGAGTATTAATAACCTTTATTCTCTATCAATTTTCATGAATGTTCAATTTTCGTCGATTTAATGTTAAGTTCGAACAAAACAAAATTTCAAGTTTATGTTGCAGCTGTGTCACACGGACTCCCTTTTATCACCCATAATCAACCATGTTCCAAGAACTTTGATTTAAGATTAAGTTATAGATGACTACTAAGAACCTTTATTTTCTATCAGTTTTCGTGGATGTTGGTATTCCATCGATATAATCTCGAGTTCGGTGAAAACTTGATTTTAAGGCTTCATTGCAACTGTTCCACATGAATTCCTATTTTCCCCCAATAATCAACCCTATTTGGAGTACTTTGATTAAGGTTTGTGTTGCTGATGACTATTAAGAACCTTTATTTTCTATCGGTTTTGATGAATGCTGAATTTCCAACGATTTAATGTCGAGTTCAATGAAAACCTGATTTTAAGACTGCATTCTTGCTATGTCACGTAAACTTTTATTTTTATTGGTTTTCTTGAATATTGAATTTCCATTGATTTAATGTTGTGTTTCACGAAAGCCTAATTTTAAGGCTATGTTGCAAATTTGACACATGAACTCCTATTTTTCACCCTTAATCAACCATGTTTGGAGAACTTTGATTTAGGATTTTATTGTTCATGACTACTAAACCTTTATTTTCTATCAGTTTTCTCGAATGTTGAATTTTTTATTATTTAGTGTCGAGTTAGACCAAAACTTAATTTTAAGGCTACATTGCACCTTTGTGACGTAAACTGCCATTTTCCACCCACAATCAACCATGTTTAGAGAATTTTGATTTTGTATTATGTTGTAGATGACTATTATGAAGTTTATTTTCTATTTGTTTTCCTAAATGTTAAATTTTCATTGAAAAAAATGTCAAGTTTGATGAAACCCTATTTTAAAGCTACATTGAAGCTTTGTCACGCGAACTCCCATTTTTCACCCACAATCAACCATGTTTTGAGAACTTTGATTTAGTATTATGTTGTAGATGACTATTAAAAACATTTATTTTCTATTGGATTTCATGAATATTTAATTTCATTGATTTAATGTTGAGTTTGATGAAAACTTAATTTTAAGGCTACATTGCAGACGTGTCATTCGAACTCCCCCTTTTCAAGCATAATCAACCATGTTTGGGGAACTTTAATTTAAAATTATGTTATACCTGACTATTAAGAATCTTTATTTTCTATCTATTTTTGTGAATATTGAATTCCCATCGATTTAATCGAATTTGATGAAAACCTCATTTTAAGTCTACATTCAAGCTGTGTCATGTGAACTCGCATTTTTCACCCACAATCAACCAAATTTGGAATACTTTTATTTATTATTGTGTTGTAGATGACTATTAAGAACCTTTATTTTCTATCAATTTTCGTCAATATTTAGTTTCCATTAACTTAATGTTGAGTTTGATGAAAACTTAATTTTAAGGCTACGTTGCAGATGTGTAATGTGATCTCCCTTTTTTCAAGTATAATCAACCATGTTTGGAGAACTTTAATTTAATATTATGTTATACACGACTATTAAGAACCTTTATTTTTTATTTGTTTTTCTGAACGGTTATTTTTCATCGATTTAATGTCGAGTTCAATGAAAACCTAATTCTAAGGCTACGTTGCAGCTATGTCACATGAACTCCTCATTTTTACCCACCATCAACCATGTTGGGTTTACTTTTATACAGTATTAAGTTGTAGCTGACTATTAAAATTTTTTATTTTCCATTTGTTTTTGTGAATGTTGAATATCAAACGATGCTGAGTTCAATAAAAACCACATTTTTAAGGCTACGTCGCAGTTGTGTCACACAAACTTTCATTTTTATTCCACAATCAACCATATTTGGAGAACTTTGATTAAGGATTGTGGTTTAGATGACTATTAACAATCTTTATTTTCTATCGATTTTCGAGAATGTTGAATTTCCATCCGTTTAATGTCGAGTTTAGCAAAAACCTGATTTTAAGGCTACGTTGCAGCTATGTTACGCAAACTCCCATTTTTAACCCACAATCAACCATGTTTGGGAAATTTTATTAAGGATTGTGTTGTAGATGACTATTAAGAACATTTATTTTCTAGCAGTTTTCGTGAATGCTGAATTTTTATCAGTTTAATGTCGAATTTCATGAAAACTTGATTTTAAAGCTATGTTGCAGATGTGTAATGCGAACTCCCATTTTTCACCCACAATCAACCATGTTTGGAGAACTTTGATTTAGTATTGTGTTGTAGATGACTACACAGATCCTTTATTTTTCATTAGTTTTTGTGAATATTGAATTTCCATCAATTGAATGCTAAGTTCGATGAAAAACCCTTTTTTTAAGGCTACATTGCAGTTGTGTCACACGACCTTCAAATTTTCACACACGAACATCCATGCTTGGAGAATTTTGATTTAAGATTGTGTTGTAGATGAATATTAAAAATCTTCATTTTCAATCGATCTTTTTGAAAATGGAATTTCCATCCATTTAATGTTAAGTTCGACGAAAACCCTATTTTAAGGCTACATTGTAGTTGTGTGACAAGAACTTGCTTATTTCACCCACAAACATCCATGTTTGGAGAAATTTGAGTTAGGATTGTGTTGTAGATGACTATTAAGAATCTTTTTTTTCTATTTATTTTTGTGAATGTTAAATTTCCATCGATTTATTGTCAAGTTCGATAAAAACCCTATTTTAAGGCTACATTGTAGTTGTGTGACATGAACATGCTTATTTCACCCACAAATATCCATGTTTGGAAAAAAATGATTTAGTATTGTGTTGTACATGACTATTAAGAATCTTTGTTTTCTATTTATTTTTGTGAATGGTGAATGTCCATCGAGTTAATGTCGAGTTTGACAAAAACCTGATTTCAATGCTACATTGCAGTTTTGTCACGTGAACTCCCATTTTTCACCAATAATCAACCATATTTGGAGAACTTTTATTTAGGATTTTTTATTAGATAACTATAAAGAACCTTTATTTTCTATTAGTTTTCATGAACGTTCAATTTCCATCTATTTAATGTCGAGTTCAATGAAAAGTTGATTTTAAGGCTATGTTGCAGCTGTGTCATGTGAACTCCCATTTTTTACCCACAATCAATAATGTTTGGAGAAATTTGATTTAGTATTGTACTGTAGATGACTATTAAGAACAATTATTTTGTTACGGTTTTCAGCAATGTTGAATTTCCTTTGATTTAATGTCATAATCGACTAAAATCTGATTTTAAGGCTACGTTGCATCTATGTTATGTGAACTCCTATTTTTTAATCACAATTAACCATGTTTGCAAAACTTTTATTTAGTATTGTGTTGTAGATGACTATTAAGAACATTTACTTTCTATCGGTTTTCGCGAATGTTCGATTTCCATCGATTTAATGTTGAGTTCGATTTAAACCTAATTTTAATTCTACATTGCAGACTTGTCACACGAACTCCCAGTTTTCACGCATAATCAACCAAGTTTATAAAATTTTGATTTAGGATTATGTTGTAGATGACTATTAAAGAACCTTTATTTTCTATTTATTTTCGAGAATGTTGAATCTCCATCGATCAAATGTGGAGCTCGAAGAAACTTTATTTTTAAGCTAAATTATAGCTTTCTCATGCAAACTCCAATTTTTCAACCACAATCAATCATGTTTGTAGAACTTTGATTTAGGATTATGTTGTAGATGACTATTAAAAACCTTTATTTTCTATTTCTTTTTGTGAATGTTGAATTTTCATCTATAAAAATTTGAGTTTGACAAAACATCTTTTTAAGGCTACATTGCATCTTTGTCAAGCAAACTCCCAATTTTCACCCAGAATAAACCATGTTTGGAAACTTTGATTTAAGATTATGTTCTAGATGACTATTAAAAACCTTTATTTTGTGTTATTTTTCATGAATATTGAATTTCCATCAATTGAATGTCGAGTTTGACAAAAACCCTATTTTAAGGTTACATTGCAGTTGTGTCGGACAAAAGTTCAATTTCCATCGATTTAATGTGGAGTTTGACGAAAACCGTATTTCAAGGCTACATTGTAGTTGTAGATGACTATTAAGAATCTTTTTTTTCTATTTACTTTTGTTAATGGTGAATTTCCATCAATTTAATGTTGAGTTCGGGAAAAACCTATCTTTAAGGTTTCGTTGCAGATGTGTCACGTGAACTCCCCTTTTCACCCATAATCAACGTTGGTTGGAGAACTTTTATTTATAAATATTAAGAAAAATTATTTTCTACAATTTTCGTGAACGTTCAATTTCCATCAATTTAATGTCAAGTTCGACGAAAACCTAATTTTAATTCTACTTTGCCGACATGTCATATGAAATCCCATTTTTCACTCATAATCAACCTTGTTTGGAGAATTTTTATTTAGGATTATGCTGTAAATGACTATTAAGAACCTTTAGTTTCTATTTGTTTTCGTGAATGTTGAATTTTCATCGATTCAATTTCAATTTTCATTAAACCCTATTTTGAGTTACATTGCATCTTTGTGACGCGAACTCCCATTTTTCACCCACAATCAACCAGGTTTTGGGAACTTTGATTTAGGATTATGTTGTAGATGACTAATAATAGCCTTTATTTTCTATTGATTTTCGTGAATGTTAAATTTATTTTGAGTTATTGTCAAGTTTGACATAAACCTGATTTGAAACCTACATTTTAGTTTTGTCATGTGAACTCCCATTTTTCACCCATAATCAACCATATTTGGAGAACTTTGATTGAGGATTGTTTTTCAGATGACCATAAGAACCTTCATTTTCTATTAGTTTTCATGAACATTCAATTTCCATCTATTTAATGTCGAGTTTGATGAATAGCTGATTTTAAAGCTACGTTGTAGCAGTGTCATGTGAACTCCCATTTTTCAGCCATAATCAATAATGTTTGGAGAACTTTCCTTTAGTAGTAATATAGATGACTATTAAGAACAATCATTTTGTTACAGTTTTCGTACGTCTTGAATTTCCATTGATTTAATGTCATGTTCGACCAAAATCTGATTTTAAGGCTACGTTGCATCTGTGTCATGTGAACTCCTATTTTTTATTTACAATCAACCATGTTTTGAGAATTTTTATTAAAGATTGTGTTCTAGATGACTATTAAGAACTTTTATTTTGCAGATGTATCATGCGAACTCCCTTTTTTCATCCATAATCAACCATTTTTTGAGAACTTTTATTTATGACTATTACGAGCATTTATTTTCTATCAGTTTTCGTGAATGTTCAATTTACATCAATTTAGTGAAGAGTTCCATTGTACATGACTATTAAAAGCTTTATTTTCTATTAGTTTTCCTGACTATTGAATTTCCTTTGATTTAGTGTCGAGTTTGATGAAAACTTTATTTTAAGGCTACGTCGTAGCTTTGTCACACGAAATCACATTTTGCACCCATAATCAAACATCTTTGGAGAATTTTGATTTACAATTGTGTTATAGATGACCATAAAGAACCATTATTTTCTATTGGTTTTTGTGAATGTTGAATTTCCATTGATTTAATGTCGAGTTTGAGGAAAACTTGATTTAAAGGCTACGTTGCAGTTGTGTCACGTGAACTGTCATTTTCACCCACAATCAACAATGTTTGGAGAAATTTGATTTAGTATTGTGTTGTAGATGATTATTAATATCATTTATTTTCTTACACTTTTCATGAATATTGAATTTTCATCGATTTAATGTCAAGTTTGACGAAAACCTGAGTTTAAAGCTACGTTGCAGCTTTGTCACATGAACTCCCATTTTCACACATAATCAACCATGTTTGGAGTAATTTGATTTAGGATTGTGTTGTAGATGACTATTAAGAATCTTTCTTTCCTATCGATTTTCGTGAATGGTGAATTTCCATCGATTTAATGTCGAGTTTGGCAAAAACATGATTTTAAGGCTACTTTGCAGATGTGTCACGCGAACTCCCTTTTTTCACCTATACTCAACCATTTTTTGAGAACTTTAATTTACGATTGTGTTGTAGATGACTATTAAGAACCTTTATTTTCTTTTGGTTTTTGTGAATGTTGAATTTCGATTGATTTAATGTCGATTTTGATGAAAACCTGATTTTAGGGCTACATTGTTGTTGTGTCACGTGAACTGTCATTTTCACCCACAATCAACTATGTTTGGAGAAATTTTATTTAGTATTTTGTTGTGGATGACTATTAAGATCATTTATTTTCTTACAGTTTCCATGAATATTGAATTTTCATCGATTTAATGCTGAGTTTGACGAAAACCTGAGTTTAAAGCTACATTGCAGCTTTGTCACACGAACTCCCATTTTTCACACATAGTCAACCATGTTTGGAGTACTTTGATTAAGGATTGTGTTTTAGATGACTATTCAGAATCTTTATTTTCTATCAATTTTCGTGAATTGTGAATTTTCATCGATTTAAAGTCGAGTTCGGCGAAAACCTGATTTTAAGGCTACTTTTCAGATGTGTCACATGTAGTCCCTTTTATCACCTATAATCAAATATTTTTCAAGAACTTTGATTTATGACTATTAAGAACATTTACTTTCTATCGATTTTCGTGAATGTTCAATTTCCATTGATTTAATCACGAGTAAGATTAAAACCTACTTTTAAGGCTATGTTTCAGATTTGTCACACGAACTCCAATTTTTCACCCATAATCAAACATGTTCGAATTTTTTTTATTTAGGATTATGTTGTAGATGACTATTAAAAACCTTTATTTTCTATTTGTTTTCGTGAATGTTGAATTTCCGTCGATTAAATGTTGAATTCAACGAAACCTAATTTTAAGGCTACATTGCAGCTATATTACACAAACTCCCATTTTTACCCCCAATCAACCATGTTTGGAATTTTTTATTAAGGATTGTGTTGTAGATGACTGTTAAGAACCTTTATTTTCCAGCGGTTTTCTTGAATGTTGAATTTCCATCGATTTAATGTCGAGTTCGATGAAAACCTAATTTTAAGGCTACGTTGTAACTTTGTCATGTGAACTCCCATTTTTCACCCACAATCAACAATGTTTGGAGAGATTTTTTTTAGGATTGTGTTATCGATGAATATTAAGTACCTTTATTTTCTATCGGTTTTAGTGAATATTGAATTTTCATCGATTTAATGTCGAGTTCAATGAAAACCTGATTTTAAGGATACATTGCAGCTATCTCATGGGAACTCCTATTTCCCCCCCCATAATCAACCATGTTTGGAGAACTTTTATTTAGGATTAAGTTTTAGATGACTATAAAGAACCTTTACTTTCTATTGAGTTTTGTGAATGTTGAATTTCCAATGATTTAATGTTGAGTTCAACGAAAACTTGATTTTAAGGGTGCATTGCAACTGTGTCATGTGAACTCCCATTTTTCACCCACAATTCAACAATATTTGGAGAGATTCTATTTAGGATTGTGTTATAGTTGAGTTTTAAGTACCTTTATTTTCTATTGGTTTTAGTGAATTATCAATTTTCATTGATTTAATGTTGAGTTTGATGAAAACCTAAAATTAAGATTACGTTGCAGACGTTTTTGGAGAGCTATCTAGGATTATATTATAGATGACTATTAAGAAATTTTATTTTTTAACGGTTTTTGTAAATGTTGAATATCCATCGATTTAAATTGAGTTTGACGATAACCTGATTTAAAGGCTACATTGCAGTTGTGTCACACAAACTCCCATTTTTCACCCATAATCAACCATAATTCGATAACTTTGATTTAGGATTGTGTTGTAGATAAATATTAAGAACCTTTATTTTCTAACGGTTTTAGTGAATGTTGAATTTCCATCGATTTAAGTTTGAGATAGAAGAAATCTTTATTTTAAGGCTACGTTATAGCTATGTCACATGAGCACTCATTTTTCACCCACAATCAACCATGTTTGGAGAACTTTGATTTAGGATTGTGTTGTAGATGACTATTAAGAACCTTGATTTTCTATCGGTTTTTGTGAATTTTGAGTTTCCATTAATAAAATGTTGAGTTCATTGAAAACCCTATTTTAAGCCTATATTGTAGTTGTGTCACATGAACTCACATTTTCACCCATAAAAACCCATGTTTGGAGAACTTTAATTTAGGATCGTGTTGTAGATGGCTACTAAGAACCTTTCTTATCTATCGGTATTCATTGATGTTGAATTTCGAACGATTTAATGTTGAATTCAATGAAAACGTGACTTTAAGTCTACGTTGCAGCTATGCCATCCGAACTCCCATTTTTAACACGTAATCAACCATGTTTGGACAACTTTGATTTAGGATTGTGCTGTACATGACTATTAAGAAATTTTATTTCTTATCGATTTTTATGAACGTTGAATTTCAATTGATTTAATGTCCGAGTTCAAGAAAAACCATATTTTAAGACTACATTGCAGCTGTGTCACACGAACTCCCATTTTTCACCCACAATCAACCATGTTTGCATAACTTTTATTTAGGATTGTGTTTTAGATGACTATTAAGAACCATTATTTTCTATTGACTTTCGTGAATGTTGAATTTCCATAAATTTAATGTCAAGTTAGACAAAAACCTTATTTTAAGGCTACATTATAGGTATGTTACATGAACTCCAATTTTTTAACCACAATTAACCATATTTGGAGAACTTTCATTTAAGATTATGTTGTATATCACTATTAAGAACCTCAATTTTCTATCAGTATTTTTCGTGAAAGTTGAATTTCAATTGATTTAATATCAAGTTTGACAAAAACTAAATTTTAAGGCTACGTTGCAGTTGTGTCAAGCGAACTCCCATTTTTTACCCACAATTAACCATGTTTGCAAAGTTTTGATTTAGGATAGTGTTATAGATGACTATAAAGAACCTTTATTTTCTATAAAATTTTGTGAATGTTTATTTTCCATCGATTTAATGTTGAGTTAGACGAAAACCTAATTTTAAGGCTACATTACAAATTTGTCATACGAACTCCCATTTTTCACGCACAATCAACAATCTTTGTATAACTTTAATTTATTATTGTGTTGTAGATGACTATAAAGAACCTTTATTTTGTATCGGTTTTCGTGAATGTTCAATTTCCATCAATTTAATGTCAAGATCGAAGCTAAAATGATTTTAATTCTACGTTTTAGCTGTGTCAAGTGATCTCTGATTTTTCATACACAATCAACCATGTTTGGAGAACTTTGATTTAGGATTGTGTTGTAGATTTCTATTAAGAACCTTTGTTTTCTATTAGTTTTCATGAATGTTGAATATCCACCGATTTAATGTCAAGTTCTAAGAAAATTTGATTTTAAGGCAACGTTGCAGCTGTGTCACATGAACTCCCATTTTTCACCCTCAGTTATCCATGTTTGGAGGAATTTTATTTAGGATTTATGTTCTAGATAACTATTAAGAACCTTTTTTTTCTATTGGTTTTCGAGAATATTGAATTTCTATCGACTAAATGTCAAATTAGACGAAAATTTGATTTTAAATTGCAGCTATGTCACGAGAACTCCATTTTTTTTTAAAAATCAACCATGTTTAGAGTACTTTGATTTAGTACTATGTTGTAGATGACTAGTAAAAACATTTATTTTCTATCAGTTTTTGTGAATGTTTAATTTCCATTGCTTTAAGGTCAAGTTCAATGAAAAAATTTGAATTTTAAGGCTATGTTGCAACTGTGTCATGCGAACTCCCAATTTTCACACACAATCAACCATGTTTGAAGAAATTTTATTGGTAAAAAATGGGAGTTCAAGTTTCTCAACTCCGACGTAATCTTAAAATTTGGTTTTTGTCAAACTCGACATTAAATAAATGGAAATTCAACATTCACGAAAACTGATAGAAAATAAAGGTTCGTAATAGTCATCTACAACACAATCCTTAATCAAAATTCTCCAAACATGGTTAATTGTGGGTGAAAAAGTGGAACTCATGTGACACAGCTGTGACGTAGCCTTACAAATAGGTTTTTGTGAAACTCGATTAAAATCGATGAAAATTCAACATTCACGAAAACCCATAGAAAATAAAGGTTGTTAATAGTCATCTAAAACACAATCCTAAATCAAAGTTTTTCAAACATGGTTGATTATTGGTGAAAAATTGAAGTTCAGTTAACCATGTTTGGAGAACTTTTATTTAGAATTTATGTTGTAGATAACTATTAAGAACCTTTATTTTCTATTGGTTTTAGAGAATGTTGAATTTCTATCGATTAAATGTCAAATTCGACGAAAACCTGAGTTTAAGACTATGTTGAAGTTGTGCCACGTGAACTCCCAGTTTTTATACATAATCAACCATGTTTGGAGTAGTTTGATTTTGTACTATGTTGTAGATGACTAGTAAAAATGTTTATTTTCTATGAGTTTTTGCAAATGTTTAATTTCCATCGATTTAAGGTCAAATTCAATGAAAAAATTTGATTTTAAGGCAATTTAGGTTGTGTTGTAGATGACTATTAAGAATCTTTTTTTTATATTTATTTTTGTGAATGGTGAATTTCCATCGAGTTAATGTCGAGTTTGAGAAAAACTTGATTCGAAGGCTACATTGCAGTTTTGTCACGTGAACTCCCATTTTTCACCCACAATCAACCATATTTGGAGAACTTTGATTTAGGATTGTTTTTTAGATGACTATAAAGAACCTTTATTTTCTATTTTCACATGAACGTTCAATTTCCATCTATTTAATGTCGAGTTCAATGAAAAGCTGATTTTAAGGCTACGTTGCAGCTGTGTCATGTGAACTCCCGTTTTTCACCCACAATCAACAATGTTTGGAGAACTTTGATCTAGTATTGTACTGTAGATGACTATTAAGAATAATTATTTTGTTACGGATTTCATCAATGTTGAATTTATGTTGATTTAATGTCATGTTCAACTAAAATCTTATTTTAAGGCTACGTTGCATCTGTGTTACAGGAAATCCTATTTTTTATTCACAATCAACCATGTTTGGAGAACTTTTATTTAGTATTGTGTGTTAAATGACTATTAAGAACATTTACTTTCTATCGGTTTTCATGAATGTTCGATTTCCATCGATTTAATGTCGAGTTCGATTAAAACCTAATTTTAATTCTACATTGCACTCTTGTCACACGAATTTTTAGTTTTCGCGCATAATCAACCAAGTTTAGAAAATTTTGTTTTAGGATTATGTTGTAGATGACTATTAAGAACCTTTATTTTCTATTTATTTTTGTGAATGCTGAATTTCCATCGATTAAATGTGGAGCTCAAAGAAACTTTATTTTAAAGCTACATTGTAGCTTTCTCATGCAAACTCCCATTTTTCGCCCATAATCAATCATGTTTGGAGAACTTTGATTTATGATTATGTTGTAGATGACTATTAAAAACCTTTATTTTCTATTTGTTTTTGTGAATGTTGAATTTCCATCTATTAAATGTCAAGTTTGACAAAACATAATTTTACAGCTACATTGCATCTTTGTCAAGCAAACTCCCAGTTTTCACCCAGAATAAACCATATTTGGAAAACTTTGATATAAGATTATGTTCTAGATGACTATAAAAAACCTTTATTTTTTATTAGTTTTCATGAATATTGAATTTCCATCAATTGAATGTTGAGTTCGATGAAAACCCTATTTTAAGGTTACATTGCAGTTGTGTCACACGAAAGTTGAATTTCCATCAATTTAATGTTGAGTTTGACGAAAACCTTATTTTAAGGCTACATTGTAGTTGTAGATGACTATTAAGAATCTTTGTTTTCTATTTAAAGTAGAGTTCAACGAAAACCTGATTTTAAGGCTATGTTGTAGCTATATTACACTAACTCCCATTTTTAGCCCCCAATCAACCATGTTTGGAATTTATTATTAAGCATTGTGTTGTAGATGACTGTTAGGAACCTTTATTTTCTAGCAGTTTTTGTCAATGTTGAACTTCCATCGATTTAATGTTTAGTTTGATGAAAACCTGATTTTAAAGCTATGTTGTAGATGCGTCACACAAACTCCCATTTTTCACCCACAATCAGCCATGTTTGGAGAACTTTGATTTACTATTTTGTTTTAGATGACTATTAAGAACATTTATTTTCTATCGGTTTTTGCTAATGTTCAATTTCCATCGATTTAATGTCGAGTTTGATGAAAACTAATTTTAATTCTATATTGCAGACGTGTCACGCGAACTCTCATTTTTCACGCATAATCAACCATGTTTTGAGAATTTTGATTTAGGAGTATCTTGTAAATGACTATTAATAACCTTTATTTTCTATTTGTTTACGTGAATGTTGAATTTTCATTGATTAAATGTTGAGTTTGACGAAACCCTATTTTAAGGCTACATTGCATCTTTGTGACGCGAACTCCCATTTTTCACCCACAATTAACCATGTTTGGAGTTCTTTTATTTGGGATTGTGTTGTAGATGAGTATTAAGAAACTTTATTTTCTACCGATTTCCGTGCATGCTGAATTTCCATAGATTTAATGCCGAGTTCGTCGAAAAATGGTTTTTAAGGCTACGTTGCAACTGTGTCATGCGAACTCCCATTTTTCACCCACAATAAACCATATTTGGATATATTTGATTTAGGATTGTGTTGTAGATAAGTATTAAGAAACTTTATTTTCTATTAGTTTTCATGAACGTTGAATTTCAATTGATTTAAAGTCGAGTTGGATGAAAACCTTATTTTAAGGATACCTTGCAGTTGTGTCACATGAAACCCTATTTTTCATCCAGAATAAAATATGTTTGGAGAGCTTTTATTTAATATTGTTTTGTAGATGACTATTAAGATCTTTTATTTTTCACCAGTTTTCGTGAATGTTGAATTTGCATTGATTTAATGTTGAGTTCGACGAAAGTTTGATTTTAAGGCTACATTATAGATGTGTTGTGCGAACTCCTATTTTCACCCATAATCAACCATGATTGGATAACTTTGATTTAGGATTGTGTTGTCGATGACTATTAAGAACCTTTAATTTCTATTGATTTTAGTGAATGTTGAATTTTAATCGATTTAATGTCGAGTTCGATGAAAACCTGATTTTATGTCTACACTACAGTTGTGACATGCGAACTCCCATTTGTCACCCACAATCAACCATGTTTGAGAACTCTGATTTAGTATTGTGTTGTAGATGACTATTAAGAACCTTTATTTTCTATCAATTTTTGTGAATGTTCAATTTTAATTGATTTAATGTCAAGTTTGAGGAAAACCAAATTTTAAGGCTACTTTGCAGCTGCGTCACATGAACTCCCATTTTTGACACACAATCAACCGTGTTTGGAGAACTTTGATTAAGGATTGTGCTGTAGATGATTATTAAGAACCTTTTATTTTTACTGGTTTTCATGAATATTGAATTTCCATTGATTTAATGTCGTGTTTAACGAAAGCCTAATTGTAAGGCTATGTTGCAAATTTTTCACATGAACTCCTATTTCTCACCCTTAATCGGTTATGTTTGGAGAACTTGGATTTAGGATTTTATTGTTGATGACTACTAAACTTTTATTTTCTATCAGTTTTCATGAATTTTGAATTTCTAACTGTTTAGTGTGGAGTTAGACCATTACTTGATTTTAAAGCTACGTTGCACCTTTGTGACGTGAACTACCATTTTTCACCCACAATCAACCATGTTTAGAGAATTTTGATTTTGTATTATGTTGTAGATGACTATTATGAACTTTATTTTCTATTTGTTTTCCTGTATGTTGAATTTTCATCGAAAAAAATGTCAATTTTTACAAAACCCTATTTGAAAGCTACATTGCAGCTTTGTCACACGAACTCCCATTTTTCACCCATAATCAACCATGTTTTGAGAACTTTGATTTAGTATTGTGTTGTAGATGACTATTAAGAACATTTATTTTCTATTGGATTTCGTGAATGTTGATTTTAAGTCTATATTGCAGATGTGACATATGAACTCCCATTTGTCACCCACAATCAACCATGTTTGGATAATTTGATTTAGTATTGTGTTGTAGATGACTATTAAGAACCTTTATTTTCTATCGCTTTTTGTAAATATTTAATTTCCATTGATTTAATGTTGAGTTTGACGAAAACGTAATTTTAAGGCTACGTTGGAAATGTGTCATGCGAAATCCCATTTTTCAAGCATAATCAACCATGTTTGGAGAACTTTAATTTAAGATTATGTTATACATGACTAGTAAGAACATTTATTTTTGTGAATGATGATTTTTCATCGATTGAATGTCGACTTCAACGAAAACCTAATTTTAAGGCGACGTTGCAGCTGTGTCACATGAACCCCTATTTTTCACCTACCATCAACAATGTTTCGGAGTACTTTTATTCAGTATTAAGTTTTAAATGACTATTATGAAATTTTATTTTCCATTTGTTTTCGTGAATGTTGAATATCGAACGATTTAATTTTGAGTTCAATGAAAACCACATTTTAAGGCTATGTTGCAGCTGTGTCACACGAATTCTCATTTTTATTCCACAATGAACCATATTTGGATAGCTTTGATTAAGGACTGTTTTGTAGATGACTATTAAGAATCTTTATTTTCTATCGGTTTTCAAGAATGTTGAATTTCCATTGATTTAATGTCGAGTTTAGCAAAAACCTGATTTTAAAGCTATGTTGGAGCTATGTTACGTGAACTCCAATATTTAACCCACAATCAACCATGTTTAATATTCAATTTCATGAAAACTGGATTTTAAAGCTATGTTGCAGATGTGTCATTAGAACTCCCATTTTTGACACACCATCAACCATGTTTGGACAATTTTGATTAAGGATTTTTTTGTAGATGGCTATTAACAACCATTTATTATTATTAGTTTTCATGAATATTGAATTTCCATTGATTTAATGTCATGTTTCACAAATGCCTAATTTTAAGCCTATGTTGCAAATTTGTCACATGAACTCCTATTTTTCACCCTTAATCAACCATGTTTGGAGAAATTTGATTTAGTACTTTATTGTTCCTGAATACTAAACCTTTATTTTCTATAAGTTTTCGTGAAAGTTTAATTTCTAACTATTTAGTGTCGAGTTAGACCAAAACTTGATTTTAAGGATATGTTGCACCTGTGTGACGTGAACTGCCATTTTTCATCCAGAATCAACCATGTTTGGAGAATTTTGATTTTGAAAAATGTTGTAGATGACTATTATGAACTTTATTTTCTATTTGTTTTCCCAAATGTTTAATTTTCATCGATAAAATGTCAAGTTCGACGAAACTTTATTTTAAAGCTACATTGCAGCTTTGTCACACGAACTCCCATTTTTCACCCACAACCAACCATGTTTGGAAAACTTTGATTTTGTATTATGTTATAGATGACTATTAAGAACATTTAATTTCTATTGGATTTTCTGAATGTTGATTTTAAGTCTACACTGCATATGTGACATGCGAACTCCCATTTGTCACCGACAATCAACCATGTTTGGAATACTTTGATTTAGTATTGTGTTATATATGACTATTAAAACCTTTATTTTCTATCAGTCTTCGTAAATATTTAATTTCCATTGATTTAATATTGAGTTTTACGAAAACCTAATTTTAAGGCTACATTGCAGCTATGTCACGTGAACTCCTATTTTTTACCCACCATCAACCATGTTGGGAGTACTTTTATTTAGTATTAAGTTATAGATGACTATTAAGAACTTTTATTTTCCATTTGTTTTTGTAAATGTTGAATATCAAATGATTTTATGTTGAGTGCAATGAAATCCACATTTCAAGGCTACGTCGCAACCGTGTCACATGAACTCTCATCTTTTTTCCACAATCAACCATATTTGGAGAACTTTGATTAAGGATTGTGTCGTAGATGACTATTAAGAATATTTATTTTCTATTGGTTTTCAATAATGTTGAATTTAAATCAATTTAATGTCGAGTTTAGCAAAAACCTGATTTTAAAGCTATGTTGCAGCTATGTTACGTGAACTCCCTATGTGGTGTAGATGACTATTAAGAACATTTATTTTCTACCGGTTTTTCGTGAATGTTGAATTTCCATCAATTTAATGTCGAATTTCATGAAAACTTGATTTTAAAGCTATGTTTTAGATGTGACATCCAAACTCCCATTTTTTACCCACAACCAACCATGTTTGCAAAACTTTGAATTAGTATTGCGTTGTAGATGACTATTAAGAATCTTTATTTTCTATTTCTTTTTGTGAATGTTGAATTTCCATCGATTAAATGTCAAGTTCGAAGAAACCTAATTTTAAGGCTACATTTCATCTTTTCCAAGAAAACTCCAATTTTTCACCAACAATAAACCATATTTAGAAGAATTTGATTTATATGTTGTAGATGACTATTAAAAACCTTTATTTTCTATTAGTTTTCATGAAAATTAAATTTGCATGAATTGAATGTCGAGCTCAACGAAAACCCTATTAGTTTAAGGCTACATTGCATTTGTGTCACACGAACTTGAAATTTTCACACACAAACATCCATGTTTGGAGAACTTTGATTTAGGATTGTGTTGTAGATGACTATTAAGAATCTTTATTTTCAATCGGGTTTTGTGAAAGTGGAATTTCGATTGATTTAATGTCGAGTTTGATGAAAACCCTATATTAAGGCTACATTGTAGTTGTGGTACGCGAACTTGCTTATTTCACCCACAAACATCCATGTTTGGAGAAATTTGATTTAGGATTTTGTTGTAGATGACTATTAAGAATCTCTATTTTCTATTAATTTTTGTGAATGGTGAATTTCCATCGATTTAATGTTGAGTTCGGAAAAAACCTTTTTTTAAGGCTACGTTGTAGATGTGTCACAAAACTCCCTTTTTCACCCATAATCAATGATGTTTCGAGAACTTTTATTTATGACAATTAAGAAAATTTATTTTCTATCGATTTTCATGTATGTTCAATTTCCATCGATTTAATGTCAAGTTCGATGAAACCCTAATTTTAATTCTACTTTATGGACGTGTTATAGAACTCCCATTTTTCACACATTATCAACCATATTTGGAGAATTTTTATTTAGGATTATTCTGTAAATGACTATTAAGAACCTTTATTTTCTATTTATTTTCAAGAATATTGAATTTCCATCGATTAAATTTCAAGTTTCGCAAAACCCTATTTCAAGGCTACATTTTATCTATGTGACGCAAACTCCCATTTTTCACCCACAATCAACTAGGCTTTGAAAACTTTGATTTAGGATTATATTGTAGATGACTAATAATAACCTTTATTTTCTATCAATTTTCGTGAATGTTAAATTTCTTTCGATTTAATGTCAAGTTTGACGAAAACCTAATTTGAAGGCTACATTGAAGTTTTGTCACGTGATCTCCCATTTTTCACCCACAATCATCCATTTTTGGAGAACTTTGATTTAGGATTGTTTTTTATATGACTATAAAGAAAACCTTTATTTTCTATTATTTTTCATAAACGTTCAATTTCCATCTATTTAATGTCGAGTTCGATGAAAAGCTGAATTTAAGGCTACGTTGCAGCTGTGTCATGTGAACTCCCATTTTTCCCCCACAATCAACAATGTTTGGAGAACTTTGATTTAGTATTGTATTGTAGATGACTATTAGGAACAATTATTTTGTTACGGTTTTTGTCAATGTTGAATTTCCATTGATTTAATGTCATGTTCGTCTAAAATCTAATTTTAAGGCTACGTTGCATCTGTGTAACGTGAACTCTTATTTTTTATTCACAATGAACCATGTTTGGAGAACTTTGATTTAGTACTGTGTTGTAGATCACTATTAAGAACCATTATTTTCTATCGGTTTTCGTGAATGTTCAAATTCCATCGATTTAATGTCGAGTTTGATGAAAACCTAATTTTAATTCTACATTATAGACTTGTCACGCAAATTCCCAGTTTTCCCGCATAATCAACCATGTTCGAAGAATTTTGATTTAGGATTATCTTGTAGATGACTATTAAGAACCTTTATTTTATTTTTTCGTTCGTGAATGTTGAATTTCCATCGATTAAATGTGGAGTTCGATGAAACCTTATTTTAAAGCTACATTGTAGCTTTGTTATGCGAACTCTTATATTTCATCCACAATCCACCATGTTTGGAGAACTTTGATTTAGGATTATGTTGTAGATTACTATTAAGAACCTTTATTTTCTATTTAGTTTTTGTGATTGTTGAATTTTCATCGATTAAATGTCGAGTTCGACGAAACCTAATTTTAAGGCTACATTGCATCTTTGCCAAGCAAACTCCGAGTTTTCACCCACAATAAACCATGTTTGGAAAACTTTGATTTAAGCTTATGTTGTAGATGACTATTAAAAACATTTATTTTCTATTAGTTTTCGTAAATATTGAATTTCCATCAATTGAATGTCGCATTCGACAAAAAAACCCTATTTTAAGGCTACATTGCAATTGTGTCACACAAACTTGAAATTTTCACACACGAACATCCATGTTTGCAGAACTTTGATTTCGGATTGTGTTGTAGATGACATTTAAGAATCTTTATTTTCAATTGGTTTTTGTGAAAGTGGTTTCCGTTGATTTAATGTCCAGTTAAACAAAAACCCTATTTTAAGTCTACATTGTAGTTGTGTGACGCGAACATGCCTAATTCACCCACAAACATCCATGTTTTGAGAAATTTGATTTAGGATTGTGTTGCAGATGACTATTAAAAATCTTTGTTTTCTATTTATTTTTTTGAATGTTGAGTTCGGCGAAAACCTATTTTTAAGGCTTCTTTGCAGATGTGTCACGCGAACTGCCTTTTTCACCCATAATCAACGATGTTTGGAGAACTTTTATTTATTACTATTAAGAAAATTTATTTTCTATCAATTTTCATCATTGTTCAATTTCCATCAATTTAATCTTGAGTTCGATGAAAACCTAAGTTTAATTCTAAGTTGCGGACGTGTCATACGAACTCCCATTTTTCACGAATAATCAACCATGTTTGGAGAATTTTTATTTAGGATTATGCTGTAAATGACTATTAAGAACCTTTACTTTCTATTTGTTTTCGTGAATGTTTAATTTCCATCTATTAAATTTCTAGTTTCACAAAATCTTATTTTAAGGCTACATTGCATCTTTCTGACACAAACTCCCACTTTTCACCCACAATAAACCATCTTTTGAGAACTTTGATCTAGGATTGTGTTGTAGATGGCTATTAAGAACCTTTATTTTATATCGATTTTCATGAATATTTAATTTCCATCGATTTAATGTTGACTTCAACAAAAACCTAATTTTAAGGCTACATTACAGATGTGTCACGCGAACCACCATTTTTTACCCATAATCAAGCATGTTTGGATAACTTTTATTTAGGATTATGTTGTAGATGACTATTAAGAACCTTTATTCTTTTATTGGTTTTCATTAATATTAAATTTCCATTGATTTAATGTTGACTTCGACAATAATCTTATTTTAAGGCTAAGTTGCAGCTTTGTCACGCAAACTCCAATTTTTTACCCATAATTAACCATATTTGGAGAACTTTGATTAAGATTATGTTGTATATCACTATTAAGAACCTTTATTTTCTATCTGTATTTTTGTGAATGTTGAATTTCCATTGATTTAATATCAAGTTTGACAAAAACCAAATTTTAAGGCTACGTTGCAGTTGTGTCAAGCGAACACCCATTTTTTTACCCACAATTAACCATGTTTGGAGAGTTTTGATTTAGGATTGTGTTATAGATGACTATAAAGAACCTTTATTTTCTATCAATTTTTGTGAATGTTTATTTTCCATCAATTTAATGTTGACTTCGACGAAAACCTAATTTTAAGGGTACATTGCAGATTTGTCATACAAACTCCCATCTTTCACGCATAGTCAACAATATTTATATAACTTTAATTTATTATTGTGTTGTAGATGACCATTAAGAACCTTTATTTTCTATCGGTTTTCGTGAATGTTCAATTTCCATCGATTTAATATCAAAATCGAAGCTAAAGTGATTTTAATTCTATGTTGCAGTTGTGTCACAAGATCTCTGACTTTTCATCCACAATCAACCAAGTTTGGAGAACTTTGATTTAGCATTGTGTTGTAGATTGCTATTAAGAACCTTTATTTCATATCAGTTTTCATGAATGTTTAATATCCATCGATTTAATGTCAAGTTCTAATAAAATTTGATTTTAAGGCAACATTGCAGCTTTGTCACACGAACTCCCATTTTTCACCCTTAGTTAACCATCTTTAGAGAAATTTTATTTATGATTTATGTTGCAGACAACTATTAAGAACCTTTATTTTCTATTGGTTTTCGAGAATATTTAATTTCTATCGATTAAAGTTTCCTAATAGTTATCTACAACACAATCTAAAATCAAAGTTATCCAAATATGGTTGATTTTGGGTTAAAAATGGGAGTTCGCATGACATAGTTGCAATGTAACCTTAAAATCTGGTTTTCGATGTACTCGGCATTAAATCTATGGAAATTGCTGATTCACGAAAATCAATAGAAATTAAAGCTTCTTAATATTTATCTTCAACACAATCCTAAATAAATTTATACCAAACATGGTTAATTGTGCATGAAAAGTTGGAGATAATCAGGTTTTTGTTGAACTCGACATTTAATTGATGCAAATTCAACATTCATATAAACAAATAGAATATAAATGTTCTTAATAGTCATCTACAACATAATCCTAAATAAAAGTTGAAAAATTGTTTATTATGCGTGAAAAATGGGTGTTTGCAAGACAGTTTTGAGATGTTGCCTTAAAATTAGGTTTTCGTCTAACTCGACATTAAATTGATGGAAATTGAATATTCACAAAAATTGATGGAAAAGAAAGGTTCTTAATAGTCATGTACAACACAATACTAAATTAAAGTACTCGAAACATGGTTGATTGTGGGTGAAAAATGGGAGTTTGCATGACACAACTGCAACGAAGACTTAAAATTAGGTTTTCGTCGAACTCGACATTAAATCGATGGAAATTGACATTCACAAAAAATTGATAAAAAAAAAAATTAATAGTCATCTACAACACAATTCTAAATAAAATTTCTTCAAACATGGTTTATTGTGGGTGACAAATGGGATTTCGTATGACACAGCTGCAATTAGATGTAAAATCAGGTTTTCATCGAACTCGACATTAAATCGATGAAAATTCAACATTCACGAAAACTGATAGAAAATAAAGGTTCTTAAAAGTAATCTACAATACAATACTAAATCAAAGTAATCCAAACATGGTTGATTGTGTGTGAAAAATGGGTCTTCGCATGACATAGCTGCAACGTAGCCTTAAAATCAAGTTTTTCATTGAACTCGATCGTAAATCGATGGAAATTAAACACTCACAGAAACTGATAGAAAATAAAGGTTCTTACTAGTCATCTACAACATAGTACTAAATCAAAGGACTCCAAGCATGGTTGATTGTGTATGAAAAATAGGAGAAGTGTGACACAACTGCAACATAGCCTTGAAATAAGTTTTAGTTGAACTCGACATTTAATCGATGGAAAATCAATATTTTTGAAAACTAATAGAAAATAAATGTTCTTAATGTTCTTAATCTTCTCAATATTTCATTTGATTTAGTGTCGAGTTTAATGAAAATTTTATTTTAAGGCTACGTCGTAGCTTTGTCACACGAAATCCCATTTTGCACCCATAATCAACCATCTTTGGAGAACTTTAATTTACGATTGTGTTGTAGATGACAATAAAGAACCATTATTTTCAATTGGTTTTTGTGAATGTGGAATTTGCATTGATTTAATGTCGAGTTTGAGGAAAACCTAATTTTAAGCCTATGTTGTTGTTGTGTCACGTGAACTATCATTTTCACCCACAATCAACTATGTTTGGAGAAATTTAATTTAGTATTGTGTTGTAGATGACTATTAAGATCATTTATTTTCTTACAGTTTTCATGAATATTGAATTTTCATCGATTTAATATCTAGTTTCACGAAAACCTGAGTTTAAAGCAACGTTGCAGCTTTGTCACACAAACTCCCATTTTCACACATAATGAACCATGTTTGGAGTAATTTGAATTAGGGTTGTGTTGTAGATGAATATTAAGAATCTTTATTTTCTACTGATTTTCATGAATGGTGAATTTCCATCGATTTAATGTCGAGTTTGGCAAAAACATGATTTTAAGGCTACTTTGCAGATGTGTCACGGGAACTCCCTTTTTTCACCCATAATCAACCATTTTTCGAGAACTTTAATTTACGATTGTGTTGTAAATGACTTTTAAGAACCTTTATTTTCTATTGGTTTTTGTGAATGTTGAATTTCGATTGATTTAATGTCGAGTTTGATGAAAACCTGATTTTAGGGCTACATTGCAATTATGTCACGTGAACTGTCATTTTCACCCACAATCAACTATTTTTGGAGAAATTTGATTTAGTATTGTGTTCTAGATGACTATTAAGATCATTTATTTTCTTACAGATTTCATGAATATTGAATTTTCATAGATTTAATGTCGAGTTTGATGAAAACCTGAGTTTAAAGCTACGTTGCAGCTTTGTCACACAAAATCCCATTTTTCACTCATAATCAACCATGTTTGGAGTACCTCGATTAATGATTGTGTTGTAGATGACTATTAAGAATCTTTATTTTCTATCGATTTTCGTGAATTGTGAATTTCCATCGATTTAAGGCTACTTTGCAGATGTGTCATGCATACTCCCTTTTTTGATCCATAATTAAAAAAATTCAAGAACTTTGATTTATAAATATTAAGAACATTTATTTTCTATCGATTTTCGTGAATGTTCAATTTCCATCGATTTAATAACTAGTTCGATGAAAACCTAATTTTAAGGCTACGTTTTAGATTTGTGACGCGAACTCCCATTTTTCACCCATTATCAACCATGTTGGAAATTTTTTAATTTAGGATTATGTTGTAGATGACTATGTAGAACCTTTATTTTCTATTTTTTTTCGTGAATGTTGAGTTCAACAAAAACCTGATTTTAAGGCTACGTTGCAGCTATATTACACAAACTCCCATTTTTAGCTCCCAATCAACCATGTTCGGAATTTTTTATTAAGGATTGTGTTGTAGATGACTATTAAGAACCTTTATTTTCTAGAGGTTTCCGTGAATGTTGAATTTCCATCAATTTAATGTCGAATTTGATGAAAACCTGATTTTAAAGCTATGTTGCAGATGCGTCACACGAACTCACATTTTTCACCCACAATCAACCATGTTTGGATAACTTTAATTTAGTATTGTGTTGTAGATGACTATTAATAAAAAAAAATTCTATCGATTTTCGTGAATGTTCAATTTCCATCAATTTAATGTCAAGTTCGACGAAAACTAATTTTAATTCTACATTGCAGATGTGTCACGCAAAATCCCATTTTTCATGCATAATCAACCATGTTTCGAGAATTTTGATCTAGGATTATGTTGTAGATTTTAAGGCTACATGCAGTCATGTGAATTTCTATTTTTCATCCAAATCAACCATGTTTGCAGAACATTGATTGAGGATTGTGATGTAGATGAGTATTAATAACCTTTATATTCTATCAGCTTTCGTGAATATTTAATTTCCATCGATTTAATATCGAGCTCGACGAAAACCTGATTTTAAGGCTATGCTCCCACTGTGTCACGTGAACATCCATATTATGCACAATCAATCATGTTTGGTGAATTTTTATTTAGGATTGAATTGTAAATGACTATTAAGATCCTTTATTTTCTATCAATTTTCATGAATGTTGAATTTCCAATGATTTAATGCCGAGTTCAACGAAAACCTGATTTTAAGGCTACGGTCCAACTATGTCACATGAACTCCCATTTTTCACCCACAAGCAACCATGTTTGGAGAATTTTTATTTAGGATTGTGTTGTAGATGACTATTAAGATTTTTTATATTCTTTCGGTTTTCTTGGATGTTGAATTTCCATTGATTTAATGTCGAGTTCAATGAAAAGCTTTATTTTAAGGCTAAGTTCGAGTTGTGTCATGTGAATGTTGAATTTCCCTCGATTTAATGTCAAATTCGACAAAAAACATTATTATAAGGCTATGTTGTAGCTTTTTCCCATGAACTCCCATTTTTCAATCACAATCAACCAATTTTAAAGAAATTTGATCTAGGTTTGTGTTGTAGATGACTATTAAGAACCTTGATTTTCTGTCGGCTTTTGTGAATGTTCAATTTCCCTTGATTTAATTTCAAGTTCAATGAAAACCATATTTTAAGGCTACATTGCAGTTGTGTCACGTGAACTCCTATTTTTCACCCACAATCAACCATGTTTCAAGAAAATTGGCTTAGGATTCTGTTGTATATGAGTATTAATAAACTTTCTTTTCGATTTATTTTCATGAATATTCAATTTCCGTCAATTTAATGTCAAATTCGAGAAAAAACCAAATTTTAAAGCTATGTTGCAGCTGTGTCACACGAACTCCCTTTTATCACCAATAATCAACCATGTTTTGAGAACTTTGATTTAGGATTAATCTGTAGATGACTACTAAGAACCTTTATTTTTCTATAATTTTTCATGGATGTTGATATTCCATCAATATAATGTCAAGTTCGGTAAAAACTTGATTTTAATGCTACGTTGAAACTGTGTCACACGAACTCCTATTTTTCTTCAACAATCAACCCTGTTTGGAGAAGTTTGATTAAGGTTTGTGTTTCTGATGACTCTATTAAGAACCTTTATTTTCTATCTATTTTCATAAATGTTGAATTTCCATTGATTTAATATTGATTTGAATTAGTATCGTTTTCTAGATAATTATTAAGAAAATTTGTTTTCTATCAGATTTTTGTGAATGCTGAATTTCCATTGATTTAATATTGAGTTCGACAAAAACCTAATTTTATGGCTACGTTACAGATGTGTCACACGAACTCCCTTTTTTCAGCCACAATCGACCATGTTTGGACAAATTTGATTTAGGGTTATGTTGTAGATGACTATTAAGAACCTTTATTTTCAAAAAAAAATCGTGAATGTTGAATTTCCATTGATTAAATATCAAATTCGACGAAAATATGATTTTAATGCTACATTGCAACTTTGTCACACAAACTGCCATTTTTCACCCACAATCAATCATGTTTGGAGAACTTTGAATTAGGATTGTGCTGTAGATGACTATTAAGAACCTTTATTTTCTATCAATTTTCGTGAATGTTCAATTTCCTTCGATTTAATGTCGAGTTTGACAAAAACCTTGTTTTAAGCCTAAATTGCAGCTTTGTCATGCAGACTGCCATTTTTCACCCACAATCAACCATAATTGGAGAACTTTGATATAGTATTGTGTTGTCGATGACTATGAAGCACCTTTATTTTCTATTTGTTTTTGTGAATGTTAAAGGTTCATCGATTAAATGTCGAGTTCAACCAAAACCTAATTTTAAAGCGCTATGTTGCAACATTGTCACATGAACTCCCATTTTTCAACCACAATCAACAATGTTTGGAGAAATTTAAATTAAAATTGTGTTGTAGATGAATATTAAGAACCTTTAAATTCTATTAGTTTTTGTGAATGTCAAACTTCCAATGATTTAATGTTGAGTTCGACGAAAACCTGATTTTAAGGCTACTTAGCAGCTGTGTCATGCAAACTACAATGTTTCACCCACAATCAACCATGTTTGGTGAATTTTGATTTATTATGATGTTTTAGATGACTATTATGAACTTTATTTTCTATATGTTTTTTGGAATATTGAGTTATCATCGATAAAATGTCAAGTTCAACAAAACCTTATTTTAAAGCTACATTGTAGCTTTGTCACGCGAACTCCAATTTTTCACCCACAATCAACCATGTTTGGAGAACTTTGATTTAGTATTATGTTGTAGTTGACTATTAAGAACATTTATTTTCTATTGGATTTCATGAATGTTAAATTTATTTCGATTTAATGTCGGGTTTGACGAAAACCTGATTTGAAGGCTACATTGCAGATTTGTCACATGAACTCCCATTTTTAACCCAGAATCATCCATATTTGGAGAACTTTTATTTAGGATTGTTTTTTAGATGACTATAAAGAACCTTTATTTTCTATTAGTTTCCATGAACGTTCAATTTCCATCTATTTAATGTCGAGTTCGATGAAAAGCTGATTTTAAGGCTACGTTGCAGCTGTGTCATGTGAACTCCCATTTTTCCCCCACAATCAACAATGTTCGAAGAACTTTGATTTACTATTGTAATGTAGATGACTATTAAGAAAAATTATTTTTTTACGATTTTTTGGCAATGTTGAATTTCCATTGATTTAATCTCATGTTCAAACAAAATCAGATTTTTATGCTACGTTACATCTGTGTCAATCGAACTCATATTTTTTATTCACAATCAACCATGTTTGGAGAACTTTGATTTATTATTGTGTTGTAGATGACTATTAATAAACTTTATTTTCTATTGATTTTCGCGAATATTCAATTTCCATCAATTTAATGTCGAGTTCGATGAAAATCTAATTTTAATTCTACATTGCAAACTTGTCATGTGAACTCCCAGTTTTCACGCATAATAAACCATGTTTCGAGAATTTTGATTTAGGATTATGTTGTAGATGACTATTAAAAATCTTTATTTTATTTGTTTTCATGAATGTTGAATTTCCATCGATTAAATGTGCAGTTCAATGAAACCTTATTTGAAACCTACATTGCAGCTTTGGCACGCGAACTCACATTTTCCACCCACAATCAACCATGTTTGGAGAACTTCGATTTATTATTATGTTGTAGTTGACTATTAAGAACATGTATTTTCTAGTGGATTTCGTGAATGTTAAATTTATTTCGATTTAATGTTGAGGTTGCGAAAACCTGATTTGAAGGCTACATTGCAAATTTGTCATGTGAACTCCCATTTTTAACCTAGAATCATCGATATTTTGAGAACTTTGATTTAGGATTGTTTTTTAGATGACTATAAAGAACCTTTATTTTCTATTAGTTTTCATGAACGTTCAATTTCCATCTATTTAATGTCGAGTTTGATGAAAAGCTGATTTTAAGGCTACGTTGCAGCTGTGTCATGTGAACTCCCATTTTCCCCACACAATCAACAATGTTTGGAGAAATTTGATTTAGTATTGTAATGTAGATGACTATTAAGAACAATTATTTTGTTATGGTTTTTTGTCAATGTTGAATTTCCATTGATTTAATCTCATGTTCAACAAAAATCTGATTTTAAGGCTACGTTACATCTGTGTCACTCGAACTCTTATTTTTTATTCACAATCAACCATGTTTGGAGAACTTTGATTTAGTATTGTGTTGTAGATGACTATTAATACAGTTTATTTTCTATTAATAACCTTTATTTTATTTGTTTTCATGAATGTTGAATTTCCATCGATTAAATGTGGAGTTCGATGAAACCTTATTTTAAAGCTACATTGTAGCTTTGTCATGCGTACTCCCATTTTTCACCCACAATCAACCATGTTTGGAGAACATTGATTTAGGATTATGTTGTAAATGACTATTAAAAACCCATATTCACTCAAAATCAACGATGTTTGGAGAACGTTTATTTATGACTACTAAGAAAATTGATTTTCTATCGATTTTCATGACTATTCAATTTCCATCAAGTTAATGTCGAATTCGATGAAATCCTAATTTATATTTCTATGTTGCATACGTTTCATACAAACTCCCATTTTTCACGCATGATTATCAACCATGTTTGGAGAATTTTTATTTAGGATTATGTTGTAAACAACTATTAAGAACCTTTATTTTCTATTGATTTTCGTGAATGTTAAATTTCTTTCGATTTGATGTCGAGTTTGACAAAACATGATTTGAAGGCTACATTGCAATTTTGTCACGTGAACTCCCATTTTTCACCTAGAATCAACCCTATTTGGAGAACTTTAATTTTGGATTGTTTTTTAGATGACTATAAGGAACCTTTATTTTCTATTAGTTTTCATGAACGTTCAATTTCCATCTGCGTCATCCGAACTCCTACTTTTTATTCACAATCAACACTGTTTGGAGATCTTTGATTTAGGATTATGTGTTAGATAACTATTAAGAGCCTTTATTTTTAAGGCTACTTTGCAACTGTGTCATGCAAACTCCCATTTTTGACACACAATCAACCATGTTTGGGGAACTTTAATTAAGGTTTGTGTTGTAGATGACTATTGAGAACCTTTTATTTTTATTGGTTTTCATGACTATTGAATTTCCATTGATTTAATGTCGTGTTTCACGGAAGCCTAATTTTAAGGTTATGTTGCAAATTTGTCACATGAACTCCTATTTTTCATGCTTAATAAACCATGTTTGGAGAACTCTGATTTAGGATTTTATTGTTGATAACTAATAAACCTTTATTTTTTATCGATTTTCTTGAATGTTAAATTTATAACTATTTAGTGTTGAGTTAGACCAAAACTTGATTTTAAGGCTACGTTGCACCTGTGTGACGTGAAATACTAATTTTCACCCACAATCAACCATGTTTGGAGAATTTTGATTTTGTATTATGTTGGAGATGACTATTATAAACTTTATTTTCTATTTGTTTTCCTAAATGTTGAATTTTCAACGATAAAATGTCAAGTTCAACGAAACCTCATTTTAAAGCTACATTGCAGCTTTGTCACGCGAACTCCCATTTTTCACCCACAATCATCCATGTTTGGAGAACATTGATTTAGTATTATGTTGTAGATGACTATTAAGAACATTTATTTTCTATTGGATTTCGCGAATGTTGATTTTAAGTCTACACTACGGATGTGACATGTGAACTCCCATCTATCACTCACAATCAACCCTGTTTGAAGAACTTTAATTTAATTTCCAATTTAGCAAAAACTTGATTTTAAGGCTATGTTACGCAAACTCAAATTTTTAACCCAAAATCAACCATGTTTGGGAAATTTTATTAAGGATTGTGTTGTAGAAGACTATTAAGAGCGTTTATTTTCTAGCAGTTTTCATGAATGTTGAATTTCCATCAGTTTAATGTCAAATTTCACGAAAACTAGATTTTAAAGCTATGTTGCAGATGTGGCATATGAACTCCCATTTTTAACCTACAATCAACCATATTTGGATAATGTTGATTTAGGATTGTGTTGTAGATGAATATTAAGAACCTTTATTTTCTGTCGGTTTTAGTGAATGTTAAATTTCATTTAATTTAATGTCGAGATCAAAGAAATCTTGATCATAAGGCTACATTAAAGCTATGTCACGCGAACAGTAATTTTTAAAAAATCAACCATGTTTGGAGAAATTTGATTTAGGATTGTGTTTTAGATGACTATTAATTTTTTTTATTTTTTATCCGTTTTTGTGAATGTTGAGTTTCAAGGCTATGTTGCAGCTTTGTCATACAAACATCAATTTTTCACCCATAATCCAACCATGTTTGGAGAACTTTGATTTAGGATTGTGTTGTAGATGACCATTAAAAACCTCTATTTTCTATCAGTTTTCATGAATGTTGAACTTCCATCGATTTAATGTTGAGTTTGACAAAAACCAGATTTTTGGGCTAATTTGCAGTTGTGTCATGTGAACTCCCATTTTTTCCCTATAAACATCCATGTTTGGAGAAGTTTTACTTAAGATTGTTTTGTAGGTGACCATTAGAACCTATATTTTCTATTAGTTTTTGTGAATTTTAAATTTCCATCAATTTAATGTCAAGTTCGAAAAGAATAGATTTTAAGGCTCTATAGTAGTAATTTTATGTGAACTCTCATTTTTCACACACAATCAACTCTGTTTGTAGAACTTTGATTTAGGATAGTGTTGTAGGTGACTATTAAGAACCTTTATTTTCTATCAATTTTTGTGAATGTTTAATTTCCATCAATTTAATGTCGAGTTTGATGAAAACTTGTTTTTAAGAGTACTATGAAGAACCTTTACTTTCTATTACTTTTCCTAAATGTTGAATTTGATTTCATTTAATGTTGAGTTCGATGAAAACCTAATTTTAAGGCTACGTTGTAGCTTTGTCACGTGAACACCCATTTTTCACCCACAATCAACCTTGTTTGGAGAGCTTTTATTTATTATTGTGTTATAGATGACTATTAAGTACCTTTATTTTCTATTGGTTTAATGAATGTTGAATTTTCATCGATTTAATATCGAGTTCAATGAAAACCTTATTTTAAGGATACATTGCAACTGTCTCATGGGAACTCCCATTTCCCCCCCCATAATCGACCATGTTTGGCAATTTTTTATTTTGGATTAAGTTTTAGATGACTATTAAGAACCTTTACTTTCTATTGAGTTTTGTGAATGTTGAATTTCCAATGATTTAATGTTGAGTTCAACGAAAACTTGATTTTAAGGCTGCATTGCAACTGTGTCACGTGAACTCCCATTTTTCACCCACAATTCAACAATATCTAGAGAGCTTCTATTTAGAATTGTGTTATAGATGAGTATTAAGTACCTTTATTTTCTATTGGTTTTAGTGAATATTCAATTTATATCAATTTAATGTTGAGTTTGATGAAAACCTAAAATTAAGATTACGTTGCAGACATTTTTGGAGAGCTTCTATCTAGGATTATATTATAGATGACTATTAAGAAATTTTATTTTTTAACGGTTTTTGTAAATGTTGACTATCCATCGATTTAAATTGAGTTTGACGATAACCTGATTTAAAGGCTACATTGCAGTTGTGTCGCACACACTCCCATTTTTCACCCATAATCAAATCTAATTGGATAACATTGATTTAGGATTATGTTGTAGATGACTACTTCAAAAACCTTTTTTTTCTAACAGTTTAATTGAATGTTGAATTTCCATCGATTTAAGTTTGAGATGGAAGAAATCTTGATTTTAAGGCTACGTTATAGCTACGTCACATGAGCACTCATTTTTCACCCACAATCAACAATGTTTGGAGAACTTTGATTTAGGCTTGTGTTGTACATGACTATTAAGAACCTTAATTTTCTATTGGATTTTCAGAATGTTGAGTTTCCATTAATTTAATGTCGAGTTCATTGAAAACTCTATTTTAAACCTATATCTATCGATATTCATTAATATTGAATTTCGATCGATCTAATGTTGAATTCAACAAAAATGTGACTTTAAGTCTACGTTGCAGCTATACCATCCGAACTCCCATTTTTAACACGTAATCAACCATGTTTGGAGAACTTTTATTTAGGATTGTGCTATAGATGACTATTAAGAAATTTTATTTCTTATCGATTTTTATGAACCTTGAATTTCAATTGATTTAATGTCCGAGTTCAACAAAAACCATATTTTAAGACTACATTGCAGTTGTGTCACTGAACTCCCATTTTGACCCACAATCAACCATGTTTGGATAACTCTTATTTAGGATTGTGTTTTAGATGACTATTAATCACCTTTATTTTCTATTGACTTTTGTGAATGTTGAATTTTCATAAATATAATGTTGAGATCGAAAAAAAATTGATTTTAAGGCTACATTACACATATGTCACATGAACTCCAAGTTTTAACCCACAATCAACCATGTTTTGAGAACTGTAGTTTAGGATTGTGTTGTAGATGACTATTAATAACCTTTTTTTTCTATTAGATGGTTGCTTTTTCACCCACAATCAACCATGTTTGGAGAACATTAGTCTAGGATTGTGTTGTAGATGACTATTAAGAACCTTTATTTTCTATCGATTTTCATGAATATTTAATTTCCATCGATTTAATGTCGACTTCGACAAAAATCTAATTTTAAGGCAACATTATAGATGTGTCACGCGAACCGCCATTTTTTACACATAATCAACCATGTTTGGAGAAATTTTATTTAGGATTATGTTGTAGATTACTATTAAGAACCTTTATTTTTCTATTGGATTTCATGAATATTAAATTTCCATCGATTTAATGTCGAGTTCGACAAAAGCCTTATTTTAAGGCTAGGTTGCAGCTTTGTCATGCAAACTCCAATTTTTTGTATATCACAATTAAAAACCTTTATTTTCTATCTGTATTTTTCGTAAATGTTGAATTTCCATTGATTTAATATCAAGATTGACAAAAACCAGATCTTAAGGCTATGTTGCAATTGTGTCAAGCAAACTCCCTTTTTTTACCCACAATAAACCATGTTTCGAGAGTTTTGATTTAGGATTGTGTTATAGATAACTATAAAGAATCTTTATTTTCTATCAATTTTTGTGAATGTTTATTTTCCATCGATTTAATGTTGAGTTTCACGAAAACCTAATTTTAAGGCTACATTAAAGATTTGTCATACGAATTCCCATTTTTCACGCACAATCAACAATCTTTGTATAACTTTAATTTATTATTGTGTTGTAGATGACTATCAAGAACCTTTATTTTCTATCGGTTTTCATGAATGTTCAATTTCCATCAATTTAATGTCAAGATTGAACCTAAAGTGATTTTAATTCTACGTTGCAGCTATGTCAAGTGATCTCTAATTTTTCATACACAATCAACCATGTTTGGAGAACTTTGATTTAGGATTGTGTTGTAGATTTCTATTAAGAACCTTTGTTTTCTATCAGTTTTCATGAATGTTGACTATCAACCGATTTAATGTCAAGTTCTAAGAAAATTTGATTTTAAGGCAACGTTGTAGCTATGATACACAAACTCCCATTTTTCACCCTCAGTTAACCATGTTTGGAGAACTTTTATTTAGAATTTATATTGTAGATAACTATTAAAAACCTTTCTTTTCTATTGGTTTTCGAGAATGTTAAATTTCTATCGATTAAATGTCAAATTCGACGAAAACCTGATTTTAAGACTATGTTGTAGTTGTGTCACGCAAACTCCCATTTTCTATACATAATTAACCATGTTTGGAGTAGTTTGATTTTGTACTATGTTGTAGATGACTAGTAAAAACCTTTATTTTCTATCAATTTTTGTGAATGTTTAATTTCCATCGATTTAAGGTCAAATTCAATGAAAAACTTTGATTTTAAGGCTATGTTGCAATTGTGTCATGTGAACTCCCATTTTTCACACACAATCAACCATGTTTGGAGAAATTTTATTGGTGTGAAATGGGAGTTCACGTGACTTAGTTGCAAAGTAGCCTTAAAATTAGGTTTTCATCAAACTCGACATTAAATCAATTGAAATTGAACATTCATGAAAATCGATAGAAAAATAAGGATTCTTAATAGTCATTTACAACTCAATCCTTAATCAAAGTTCTCCAAATGTGGTTGACTGTAGGTAAAAAATAGGAGTTCGCGTAGCAAAGATTCAACATAGCCAATTGAATCGATGGAAATTGAACATTCACGAAAACCAATCGAAGAAAAAGGTTCTTTATTGTCATCTATAACACAATCCTAATTAAAAGTTCTCCAAACATGGTTGATTGTGGATAAAAAATTGCAGTTCATGTGACACAGCTGCAACGTAGCCTTACAAATGGTTTTCCGTCAAACTCGAGAACTTTGATTTAGGATTATGTTGTAGATGACTAATAATAACCTTTATTTTCTATCCATTTTCCTGAATGTAAAATTTCCTTCGATTTAATGTCGAGTTTGACAAAAACCTTATTTCAAGGCTACATTGCAGTTTTCTCACGTGAACTCCCATTTTTCACCAATAGTCAACCATATTTGAAGAACTTTGATTTTGGACTGTTTTTAAGATGGCTATAAAGAACCTTTATTTTCTATTACTTTTCATGAACGATCAATTTCCATCTATTTAATGTCGAGTTCAATGAAAATCTGATTTTAAGGCTACATTGCAGCTATGTCATGTGAACTCCCATTTTTCACCCACAATCAACAATGTTTGGAGAACTTTTATTTAGTATTGTATTATAGATGACTGTTAAAAACAATTATTTTGTTATGGTTTTCATCAATGTTGAATTTCCATTCATTTAATGTCATCTTTGACCAAAATCTGCTTTTAAGGCTACGTTGAATTTGTTTTACGCGAACTACTATTTTTTATTCACAATCAACAATGTTTGGAGTACTTTAATTTATTATTATGTTGTAGATGACTATTAGGAACATTTATTTTCTATCGGTTTTCGTGAATGTTCAATTTCCATTGATTTAATGTCGAGTTCGATGAAAACCTAATTTTAATTGATTTATAGACTTGTGAAGCGAACTCCCAGTTTTCATGCATAATCAACCATGTTTGGAGAATTTTGATTTAGGATTATGTTGTAGATGACTATTAAGAATCTATATTTTCAATCAGTTTTTGTGAAAGTGGAATTTCCATCGAATTAATGTTAAGTTCGACGAAAACCCTATTTTAAGGCTACATTGTAGTTGTGTGACGCGAACTTTCTTATTTCGCCCATGCACATCCATGCTTGGAGAAATTTGATTTAGGATTGTGTTGTAGATAAATATTAACACTCTTTATTTTCTATTTATTTTTGTGAATGGTGAATCTCCATCGATTTAATGTTGAGTTCGGCGAAAACCTATTTTTAAGGCTACGTTGCAAATGTGTCACGCGAACTCCCTTTTTCACCCATATTCAACGATGTTTGGAGTTCTTTTATTTAGTATTGTTTTGTAGATGACTATTAAGAAAATTTATTTTCTATCAATTTTTGTGTATGCTGAATTTCCATAGATCTAATGCAGAGTTCGTCGAAAAATGGATTTTAAGGGTATATCACAGCTGTGTTATGCGAAATCCCATTTTTCACCCACAATAGATAGACCATATTTGGATAAATTTGATTTAAGATTGTGTTGGAGATAACTATTAAGAAACTTTATTTTCTATTAGTTTTTGTGAACATTGAATTTCAATCGATTTAACGTCGAGTTCGATGAGCTACGTTGCAGTTGTGTCATGTGAAGTCCCATTTTTCATCCACAATCAACCATGTTTGGAGAACTTTCATTTACTATTTTTTTGTAGATGACTATGAAGAACTTTTATTTTTTATCAGTTTTCGTGAATGTTGAATTTTCATCAATTTAATGTCGAGTTTGATGAAATCTTGTTTTTAAGGGTATGTTGCAGTTATGTCAAGCGAAATCCCATTTTTTCACCCACAATCAACCATGATTGGAGATATTTGATTTAGGATTGTGTTGTCGATGACTATTAAGAACCTTTACTTTCGATTACTTTTCCTGAATGTTGAATTTACTTTAATTTAATGTCGAGTTCAATGAAAACCTAATTTTAAGGCTACATTGTAGCTTTGTCACATGAACTCCCATTTTTCACCCACAATCAAACATGTTTGGAGAGATTTTATTTATGAATGTTTTGTGAATTTTGAATTTCCCTTGATTTAATGTCAAGTTCAACGAAAAACTGAATTTAAGGGTACATTGTAGTTGTGTCACGTGAACTCCCATTTTTCACCAATAATCAACCATGTTTGGAGAAAAATAATTTAGGATTGTGTTGTAGATGAGTATTATAAACCTTTATTTTCTATCGATTTTCATGAATGTTCAATTTCCGTCGATTTAATGTCAAATTTGAGAAAAACCAAATTTTAAGGTTATGTTGCATTTGTGTCACACGAACTCCCTTTTATCACCCATAATCAACCATGTTTCCAAAACTTTGATTTAGGATAAAGTTGTTGATAACTACTAAGAACCTTTATTTTCTATCAGTTTTCGTGGATGTTGATATTCCATCGATATAATGTCGAGTTCGGTGAAAACTAGATTTTAAGGCTACGTTGGAACTATGTCACACAAACTCCTATTTTTCGCCAACAACCAACCCTGTTTGGGAAACATTGATTAAGGTTTTTGTTGCTGATGATTATTAAGAACCTTTATTTTATATCAGTTTTCATGATTGTTGAATTTCCATTGATTTAATGTTGAGTTCAACGAAAACCTTATTTTAAGGCTATGTTCCAGCTATGTTATGCAAACTCCTATTTTTCACCCACAATCAACCATGTTTGGAGAACTTTGAATTAGTATTGTTTTGTAGATGAGTATTAAGAAACATTATTTTCTATCAGTTTTTTGTGAATGTTGAATTTCGATTGATTTAATATCGAGTTCAACAAAAACCTAATTTTATGGCTACGTTGCCGATGTGTCACACAAATTCCCTTTTCTCACCCATAATCGACCATGTTTGGAAAATTTGATTTATGATTATGTTGTAGATGAGTATTAAGAACCTTTATTTTCAAAAAAAATCGTAAATGTTGAGTTTCCACCAATCAAATGTCAAATTCGACAAAAAATTGATTTTAATGCTATATTGTAGACGACTATTAAGAATCTTTATTTTCTATCAGTTTTCGTGAATGTTCAATTTCCTTCGATTTAATGTCGACTTTGACAAAAACCTTGTTTTAAACCTAAATTGCAGCTTTGTCATGTGAACTGCCATTTTTCACCCACAATCAACCATAATTGGAGAACTTTGATATAGTATTGTGTTGTCGATGACTATGAAGCACCTTTATTTTCTATTTGTTTTTGTGAATGTTTTATTTCCATCGATTAAATGTCGAGTTCGACGAAACCTAATTTTAAGGCTACATTGCATCTTTATTTTCTATTATTTTTCGTAAACATTGAATTTGCATCAATTGAATGTCATTTCGACGAAAACCCTATTTTAAGGCTACATTGTAGTTCTGTGATGCAAACTAGCCTATTTCGCCCACACACATCCATGTTTGGAGAAATTTAATTTAGGATTGTGTTGTAGATAAATATTAGTTATCTTTATTTTCTATTTATTTTTGTGAATGGTGAATTTCCATCGATTTAATGTTGAGTTCGGCGAAAACCTATTTTTAAGTCTACGTTGTAGATGTGTCACGAGAACTCTCTTTTTCACCCATAATCAATGATGTTTGGAGAAATTTTATTTATAAATATTAAGAAAATTTATTTTCTATCGATTTTCGTGAATGTTCAATTTCCATCGATTTAATGTCGAGTTCGACGAAAACCTAATTTTATAGCTATTTTTCACACATAACCAACCATGTTTGAAGAATTTTCATTTAGGATTATGCTATTAATGACTATTAAAAACCTTTATTTTCTATTGGTTTTCGCGAATGTTCAATTTCCATCGATTTAATGTCCAGTTCGATGAAAACCTAATTTTAATTCTACATTGCAGACTTGTTACGCAAACTCCCAGTTTTTATGCATAATCAAGCATGTTTGGAGAATTTTGATTTAGGATTATGTTGTAAATGACTATTAAGAACCTTTATTTTATTTGTTTTTGTGAATGTTGAATTTCCATCGATTAAATGTGGAGTTCGATGAAACCTTATTTTAAATCTACATTGTAGCTTTGTCATGCAAACTCCCATTTTTTACCCACAATCAACCATGTTTGGAGAGCTTTAATTTAGGATTATGTTGTAGATGACTATTAAGAACTTTGATTTTTTATCAGTTTTCATGAATGTTGAATTTCTATCAATTTAATGTCGAGTTCGATGAAAACTTTTTTTTAAGGGTACGTTGCAGTTATGTCAAGTGAAATCCCATTTTTTCACCCACAATCAACCATGATTGGAGATCTTTGATTTAGGATTGTGTTGTCGATGAATATTAAGAACCTTTACTTTCTATTACTTTTCCTTAACATTGAATTTACATTAATTTAATGTCGAGTTCGATGAAACCAAATTTTAAGGCTACGTTTTAGCTTTGTCACGTGAACTCCTATTTTTCACCCACAATCAACCATGTTCGGAGAGCATTTTTTTAGAGTTGTGTTATAGATAACTATTAAGTACCTTTATTTTCTATCGGTTTTAGTGAATGTTGAATTTTCATCGATTTCATGTCAAATTCAATGAAAACCTAATTTTAAGGATATATTGCAGTTGTGTCATGGGAACTCCCATTTGCCCCCCACAATCAGCCATGTTTGGAGATATTTTGTTTAGGATTAAGTTGTAGATGACTATTAATATCCTTTAGTTTCTATCGAGTTTTGTGAATGTTTAATTTCCCTTGATTTAATGTCAAGTTCAATAAAAAACTAATTTTAAGGCTACATTGTAGTTGTGTCACGTGAGCTCCAATTTTTCACCCACAATCAACCATGTTTAGAGAAAAATAATTTAGGATTGTGTTGTAGATGAGTATTATGAATCTTTATTTTCTATCGATTTTCATGAATGTGCAATTTCCGTCAATTTAATGTCAAGTTTGAGAAAAACCAAATTTTAAGGTTATGTTGCAATTGTGTCATGTGAACTCCCTTTTATCACCCATAATCAACCATGTTTCCAAAACTTTGATTTAGGATTAAGTTGTAGATGACTTATTAAGAACCTTTATTTTTTATCAATTTTCGTGGATGTTGATATTCGATCGATATTATGTCAAGTTCAGCGAAAACTTGATTTGAAAGCTACATTGCAACTATGTTACGCAAACTACCATTTGAACCCACAATCAACCATCTTTGGAAATTTTTATTAAGGATTTTGTTGTAGATTACTATTAAGAACCTTTATTTTCTATTTGTTTTCGTGAATGTTCAATTTCCATCGATTAAATGTTTGAGTTTAACGAAACCCTATTTTAAGGGTACATTGCGTCTTTGTGACACGAACTCGCATTTTTCACCTACAGTTAACCATGTTAAGGTTAATTTTATTTAGGATTGTGTTGTAGATGACTATTAAGAAACTTTATTTTCTATCGATTTTTTTGAATGCTGGATTTCAATAGATTTAATGTTAAGTTCGTCGAAAACCGGATTTTAAGGCTACGTTGCAGCTGTGTCACACAAACTCCCATTTTTCACCTACAATAAACCATATTTGGATAACTTTGATTTAGGATTGTGTTGTAGATAACTATTAAGAAACTTTATTTTCTATTAGTTATCGTGAATGTTCAATTTCAATCGATTTAACATCGAGTTCAATGAAAACCTGATTTTATGGCTATGTTTCAGTTTTGTCATGTGAACTCCCATTTTTCATCCACAATCAACCATGTTTGGAGAACTTTGATTTAATATTGTTTTGTAGATGACTATTAATAACTTTTATTTTTTTATCAGTTTTCATGAATCTTGAATTTGCATTTATTTAATGTTGAGTTCGAAAAAAAACTGATTTTAAGGCTACATTGCAGATATGTCATGTGAATTCCCATTTCACCCACAATCAATCATGATTGGAGAACTTCGATTTAGGATTGTATTGTCGATGACTATTAGGAACTTTTATTTTCTATCGATTTCAGTGAATTTTCAATTTCCATCGATTTAATGTTGAGTTTGATGAAAACCGCATTTTAAGGCTACGTTGTTGTTGTGTCACATGAACTCCCATTTTTGACAAACAATCAACCATGTTTGGAGAAATTTGATTTAGGATTGTGTTGTAGATGTCTATTAAACACCTTTATTTTTTATTGATTTTCATTAATGTTGAATTTTAATCAATTTAATATGGAGCTCAATGAATACCTCATTTTAAGTCTACACTGCAGTTGTGACATGCGAACTCCCATTTGTCACCCACAATCAACCATGTTTGAAGAACTTTGATTTAGGATTGTGTTGTAGATGACTATTAAGAACCTTTATTTTCTATCGATTTAATGTCAAATTCGACAAAAACCTGATTTTAAGTCTGCATTGCAGCTGTGTCATGCGAACTCCCATTTTTCATCCACAATCAACCATGTTTGGAATACTTTTATTTAGTGTTGTCTTGTAGATGACTATTAAGAACTTTTATTTTCTATCGATTTTCATAAATATTCAATTTCCATTGATTTAATGTTGAGTTCGACGAAAACCTATTTTTTGGCTACGTTGTAGTTGTGTCATGCGAACTCCCATTTTTTAAGCATAATCAACCATGTTTGGAGAAATTTAATTTAAGATTATGTTATACATGACTATTAAGAACCCTTAATTTCTATTTGTTTTTGTGAATGTTTATTTTTCATTGATTTACTAACGAGTTCAACGAAAACCTAATTTTAAGGCTATGTTGCAGCTGTGTAAAGTGAACTCCTTATTTTCACCCACCATCAACCATGTTGGGAGTACTTTTATTCAAGATTAAGTTGTAGATGACTATTAGGAACTTTTAATTTCTATTTGTTGAATATCAAATGATTTAATGTTGAGTTCAATGAAAACCTAATTTTAAGGCAACGTTGCAGCTGTGTCATACGAACTCCCATTTTTCTTCCAAAATCAACCAAATTTGGAGAACTTTGATTAAGGATTGTGTTGTAGATGACTATTAAGAATATTTATTTTCTATCAGTTTTTGAGAATTTTTAATTTCCATCGATTTAATGTCGAGTTCAGCAAAAACCTGATTTAAAGGCTACGTTGCAGCTATGTTACACAAAATACCATTTGAACCCACAATCAACCATGTTTGGAAATTTTTATTAAGGATTGTGTTGTACATGACTATTAAGAACCTTTATTTTCTAGCGCTTTTCGTGAATGTTGAATTTCCATTGATTTAATGTCGAGTTCAACAAAAACTAATTTTAATTCTACATTGCAGACATGTCACATGCACTCCCATTTTTCACGCATAATCAACCATGTTTGAAGAATATTGATTTAGGATTATGTTGTAGATGACTATTAATAACCTTTATTTTCTATTTATTTTCGTGAATGTTGAATTTCCATTGATTAAATGTTGAGTTAGATGAAACATTATTTTAAGGCTACATTGTGTCTTTGTGACGCGAACTCCCATTTTTCACCCATAATTAACCATGTTTGGAGTACTTTTATTTAGGATTGTGTTGTAGATGACTGTTAAGAAACTTTATTTTCTATCGATTTTTGTGAATGTTGGATTTCCTTAGATTTAATGTCGAGTTCGATGAAAACCTTATTTTAAGGCTACGTTTTAGTTGTGTCATGTGAACTCCCATTTTTCATCCACAATCAAACCAAGTTTGGAGAACTTTGATTTAATATTGTTTTGTATATGACTATTAATAACTTTTATTTTTTATTAGTTTTCATGAATCTTGAATTTGCATTTATTTAATGTTGAGTTTGAAAAAAATTTGATTTTAAGGCTACATTGCAGACGTGTCATGCGAACTCCCATTTTCACCCACAATCAACCATGTTGGGAGTACTTTTATTCAAGATTAAGTTGTAGATGACTATTAGGAACTTTTAATTTCTATTTGTTGAATATCAAACGATTTAATGTTGAGTTCAATGAAAACAACATTTTAAGGCAACATTGTAGCTGTGTCACACGAACTCCAAATTTTCTTCCACAATCAACCATATTTGGAGAACTATGATTAAGGATTGTGTTGTATATGACTATTAAGAATTTTTATTTTCTATCAGTTTTCGAGAATGTTGAGTTTCCATCAATTTAATGTCGAGTTTAGCCAAAACCTAACTTTAAGGCTACGTTGCAGCTATGTTACACAAACTCCCATTTCTAACTCACAATCAACCATGTTCGGAAATTTTTATTAAGGATTGTGTAGTAGATAACTATTAAGAACCTTTATTTTCTAGTAGTTTTTGTGAATGTTGAATTTCCATCGATTTAATGTCAAATTTGACGAAAACTTGATTTTAAAACTATGTTGTAGATGCGTCACACAAACTCCCATTTTTCATCGACAATCAACCATGTTTGGAGAACTTTGATTTAGTATTGAGTTGTAGATGACTATTAAGAACCTTTAGTTTCTATCGGTTTTTGTCAATATTCAATTTCCAATGATTTAATGTTGAGTTCAATGAAAACCTGACTTTAAGGCTACATTGCAGCTATGTCACGTGATCTCTAATTTTTCACCCATAATTCAACCATGTTTGAAGAACTATGATTTACTAATGTTTTGTAGATAAATACAAAGAAACTTTATTTTCTATTGGTTTTCATGAATGTTGAATTTTAATCGATTTAATGTCGAATTCGTTGAAAACATAATTTAAAGGTTACGTTGCAGACGTATAATGCAAAATTCCATTTTTCACGTATAATCAACCATGTTTTTATAAGTTTTATTTATGATTATGGGGTAGATTACTATAAAGAACCTTTATGTTCTATCAATTTTTGTAAATGTTGAATTTCCATCGATTAAATGTTGAGTTTGACAAAAAACTTCTTTAAACGCTATATTGCATTTGTGTCACACGAACTCCCATTTTTAACCCACAATCAACCATATTTGGATAATGCTGATTTAGGATTGTGTTGTAGATGACTATTAAGAACCTTTATTTTTTGTCGGTTTTAGTGAATGTTAAATTTCATTCAATTTAATGTCGAGATCAAAGAAATCTTGATCATAAGGCTACATTAAAGCTATGTCATGCAAACACTCATTTTTAAAAAATCAACCATGTTTGGAGAACTTTGATTTAGGATTGTGTTTTAGATGACTATTAATTTTTTTTAATTTTTTATCGATTTTTGTGAATGTTGAGTTTCAAGTCTATGTTGCAGCTGTGTCACACAAACTTCCATTTTTCACCCATAATCCAACCATGTTTGGAGAACATTGATTTAGGATTGTGTTGTAAATTACCATTAAAAACCTCTATTTTCTATCTGATTTCATGAATGTTGAACTTCCATCGATTTAATGTTGAGTTTAATAAAAACCAGATTTTCGGGCTAATTTGCAGTTGTGTCATGCGAACTCCCATTTTTCACCTACAAACATCCATGTTTAGAGAAGTTTTATTTAAGATTGTTTTGTAGGTGACCATTAGAACCTTTATTTTCTATTAGTTTTTATGAATTTTAAATTTCCATCCATTTAATGTCGAGTTTGAAAAGAATAGATTTTAAGGCTCTATAGTAGTAATTTTATGCGAACTATCATTTTTCACACACAATCAACTATTTTAGTAGAACTTTGATTTAGGATAGTGTTGTAGGTGACTATTAAGAACCTTTATTTTCCATCAATTTTTGTGAATGTTGAATTTCCATCAAAGTATTGTGTATTAGATGACTATTAAAAACATGGTTGATTGTGGGTGAAAAATGCGAGTTTGCATGACACAACTGCAATGTAGACTTAAAATTAGGTTTTTGTCGAATTCGACATCAAATCGATGGAAATTGAAAATTCACGAAAATCGATAGATAATAAAGATTTTTAATAGTCATCTGCAATACAATGCTAAATAAAAGTTCTTCAAACATGGTTGATTGTGGGTGACAAATGGGAGTTTGTATGACACAGTTGCAATTAGACTTAAAATCAAGTTTACATCAAACTCTACATTAAATAAACGAAAATTAAACATTCAGGAAAACTGATAGAAAATAAAGGTTCTTACTAGTCTACACTGCAGCTATGACACGGGAACACCCATTTTTCGTGAATAATGATTTTAAGTCTACACAATCAACAATCAACCATGTTTGAAAAACTTTAATTTAGGATTGTGCTGTAGATGACTATTAAGAATCTTTCTTTTCTATCGATTTTTGTGAATGTTGAATTTCCATCGATTTAACGTCGAGTTCGATGAAAACCTGATTTTAAGTCTACATTGCAGTTGTTTCATGCAAACTCGCATTTTTCACCCACAATCAACCATGTTTTTAATAGTCATCTAATACACAATACTTTGATTTAGTATTGTGTTGTAGATGACTATTAAGAACCTTTATTTACTATCGGTTTTCGTAAAGATTTAATTTCCATTTATTTAATGTTCAGTTTCATGAAAACCTAATTTTAAGGCTACGTTGAAGACGTGTCATCCGAACATCGATTCAATGTCGAGTTCAACGAAAACCTAATTTTAAGGCTACATGGCAGCTGTGTCACAAGAACCCCTATTTTTTACCCACCATCAACCATGCTAGGAGTACTTTTATTCAGTATTAAGTTGAAGATGACTATTAAGAACTTTTATTTTCCATTTGTTTTCGTGAATGTTGAATATCAAATGATTTAATGTTCAATTCAATGAAAACCACATTTTAAGGCTATGTTGCAGCTGTGTCACACGAACTCTCACTTTTATTCCACAATCAACCATATTTGGAGAACTTTGATTAAGGATTGTGTTGTAGATGACTATTAAGAATCCTTCTTTTCTATTGGTTTTCGAGAATGTTGAGTTTCCATCGATTTAATGTCAATTTTAGCAAAAACCCAATTTTAAGGCAATGTTGCAGCTATGTTACGTGAACTCCAATTTTTAACCCACAATTAACCATGTTTGTGAAATTTTATTAAGGATTGTGTTGTAGATGACTATTAAGAACATTTATTTTCTAGCGGTCTTTGTGAATGTTGAATTTCTATCAATTTAATGTCGAATTTCATGAAAACTTGATTTTAAAGCTATATTGCAGATGTGTCATGTGATCTCCCATTTTTCACCCACAATCAACCATGTTTGGAGAACTTTGATTTAGTATTGTGTTGTAAATGACTATTAAGAACCTTTATTTTCAATTTGTTTTCATGAATGTTGAATTTCCATCGATTAAATATTGAGTTCAGCGAAAACCTGATTTTGAGGCTACGTTCCAGCTATGTTACATAAACTCCCATTTTTAATCCACAATCAACCATGTTTGGAAATTTTATTAAGGATTGTGTTGTCGATAGCTATTAAGAACTTTTATTTTCTATCAGTTTTCATGAATGTTAAATCTCCATTGATTTAATGTCGAATTTGAGGAAAACCTAATTTTAAAGCTATGCTGCAGATGCGTCACATGAACTCCCATTTTTCTCACACAATCAACCATATTTGGAGAACTTTGATTTAGTATTGTGTTGTAGATGACTATTAAGAACATTTATTTTGAATCCAATTTCACTAATGTTCAATTTCCATTGATTTAATGTTGAATTCGACGAAATCTAATTTTAATTCTACATTGCAGACATGTCACACAAACTCTCATTTTTCACACATAATCGCCAATGTTTGGAGAATTTTGATTTAGGATTATGTTGTAGATGACTATTAATAACCTTTATTTTCTATTTATTTTCATGAATGTTGAATTTCAATCTATTAAATGTTGAGTTTGACGAAACTGTATTTTAAGTCTACATTGCATCTTTGTGACACGAACTCCCATTTTTCACCCACAATTAACCATGTTTGGAATCTTTTTATTTAGGATTGTGTTGTAGATGACTATTAGGAAACTTTATTTTCTATCGATTATCGTGAATGCTGAATTTCAATAGATTTAATGCGTAGTTCATCGAAAAATGGATTTTCGGGCTACATTGCAGCTGTGTCATGCGAACTACCATTTTTCACCCACAATAAACCATATTTGGATAACTTTTATTTAGGATTGTGTTGTAGATAACTATTAAGAAACTTTATTTTCTATTAGTTTTCAAGAATGTTGAATTTCAATTGATTTAACGTCGAGTTCAATGAAAACCTTATTTTAAGGCTACGTTGCAGTTGTGTCATGCGAACTCCCATTTTTACCCACAATCAACCATGATTGGAGAACTTTGATTTAGGATTGTGTTGTAGATGACTATTAAAAACCTTTCTTTTCTATCGATTTTCATGAATGTTGAATTTTAATTGATTTAATGTCGTGTTCGATGAAAACCTGATTTTAAGTTTACATTGCAGTTGTCATTTGCAAACTCCCATTTGTCATCCACAATCAACCATGTTTGAAGAAATCCGATTTAGGATTGTGTTGTAGATGACTATTAAGATCCTTTGTTTTCTACCGATTTTTGTGAATGTTGAATTTCAATCGATTTAATGTCGAGTTCGATGAAACCCTGATTTTAAGTCTACATTGCAGTCGTGTCATGCGAACTTGCTTTTTCCATCCACAATCAACTATGTTTAGAATACTTTGATTTATTATTGTGTTGTAGATGACTATTAAGAACCTTTATTTACTATCGATTTTCGTAAATATTCAATTTCCATTGATTTAATGTTGAGTTCGACAAAAACCTATTTTTGGCTACGTTGTAGAGGTGTCATGTGAACTCCCATTTTTCAAGCATAAACAACCATGTTTGGAGAAATTTAATTTAATATTATGTTATACATGAATATTAAGAACCCTTACTTTATATTTGTTTTTGTGAATGTTGATTTTTCATCGATTTAATGTCAAATTCAACCAAAACCTAATTGTAAGGCTACGTTGCAGTTGTGTAAAGTGAACTCCTATTTTTCATCCACCATCAACCATGTTGGGAGTACTTTTATTCCGGACGAAGTTGTAGATGACTATTAAGAACTTTTATTTTCAATTTGTTGAATATCGAACGATTTAATGTTGAGTTCAATGAAATCCTAATTTTTAACGCTTCATTTCATATTTGTCAAGCGTACTCCCATTTTTCACCCATAGTCAACCATGTTCGAATAATTTTGATTTAGGCTTATTTTGTAGATGACTATTAAGAACCTTTATTTTCTATTTATTTTCGTGAATATTGAATTTCCCTCGATTAAATGTTGAATTCATCGAAAACCTTATTTTAAGGCTATGTTGCAGCTATGTTACACAAACTCCCAGTTTTAACCCACAATCAACCATGTTTGAATTTTTTTTATTGAGGATTGTGTTGTAGATGACTATTAAGAACATTTAATTTCTAGCAGTTTCGTGAATGTTGAATTTCGATCTATTTAATGTCAAATTTGCATTGATTTAATGTCTTCATTCAAATAAATTTTTATTTTAAGGCTACATTGCAGATGTGTCATGCGAACTCCCATTTTTTACCCACAATCAACCATGATTGGATAACTTTGATTTAGGATTTTGTTGTTGATTACTATTCAATGTTCAATTTCCATCGATTTAATGTTGAGTTCGTTTAATACCTCATTTTAAGGCTACGTTGTTGTTGTGTCATGTAAAATCCCATTTTTCACAAACAATCAACCATGTTTGGAGAAATTTGATTTAGTGTTGAGTTCGGTGAAAAATTGATTTTAAGGCTATGTTGCAGCTATGTTACGCAAACTCCCATTTTAACCCACAACCAACCATGTTTGGAAATTTTTTTTAAGGATTATGTTGTATATGACTTTTAAGAACCTTTTATTTTCTATCGATTTTCGTGAATGCTGAATTTCAAAGATCTATTGCCGAGTTCGTCGAAAAACAGATTTTAAGGCTACTTTGCAACTGTGTTATGTGAACCCCCATTATTCACCCACAATAAACCACATTTGGATAACTTTTATTTAGGATTGTGTTGTAGATAACTATTAAGAAACTTTATTTTCTATTAATTTTTGTGAATGTTGACTTTCAATCGATTTAAGGTCGAGTTCGATGAAAACCTGATTTTAAAGCTACGTTGCAGTTGTGTCACGTGAACTCCCATTTTTCATCCACAATCAACCATGTTTGGAGAACTTTGATTTTTTATCTATTTTCATGAATGTTGAGTTTGCATTGATTTAATGTCGAGTTCGATGAAAACTTGATTTTGAGTCTACACTGCAATTGTGACATGCGAACTCCCATTTGTCATCCACAATCAACCATGTTTGAAGAACTCTGATTTAGTATTGTGCTCTAGATGACTATTAAGAACCTTTATTTTCTTTCGATTTCTTTGAATGTTGAATTTCCATCGATTTAATGTCGAGTTCGACGAAAACTTGATTTTAAGTCTACATTGCAGTTGTGCCATGCCATCATACCAATCAATTATTTTTTGCTTTACTCACAGTGACATTACATTCCATTTATTTAATTATCTTACTTTAATATATATTTTTTGTTTTAATTTTCATAGAAAGTTTAGCAAGTTGAGTCTGAGATGGTATGTTCTTTATTATGTTGTTTATCAAGGTTTAAATTTTCGGAAGTGCAATAAATAAAGGATAAGGTTGGGATTGTGTTTGATGCGAACTCGCATTTTTCTTCCACAATCAACCATGTTTGGAATAGTTTGATTTAGTGTTGAGTTCAATGAAAAATTAATTTTAAGGCTACGTTGCAGCGATGTTACGCAAAATCCCATTTTAACCCACAATCAACCATGTTTGGAAATTTTTATTAAGGATTGTGTTGCAGATGACTATTAAGAACATTTATTTTCTATCGATTTTTGCGAATGTTTAATTTCGATCGATTTAATGTCGAGTTTGACGAAAACTAATTTTAATTCTACATTACAGATGTGTCACGCGAACTCCCATTTTTCACGCATAATCAACCATGTTTGAAGAATTTTGATTTAGGATTATGTTGTAGATGACTATTAATAACCTTTATTTTCTATTTGTTTTCGTGAATGTTGAATTTCCATCGATTAAATGTTTGAGTTTAATGAAACCCTATTTTATGGCTACATTGTGTCTTTGTGAGGAGAACTCCCATTTTGCACCCACAATTAACCATGTTTGGGATACTTTTATTTAGGATTGTTTTGTAGATGACTATTATGAAACTTTATTTTCTATCGATTTTCGTGAATGCTGGATTTCATGCGAACTCCCATTTTTCACTGACAATAAACCATATTCGGATAACTTTCATTTAGGATTATGTTGTAGACGACTATTAAGAACATTTATTTTCTAGTTGTTTTCGTGAATGTTGAATTTCCATCAGTTTAATGTGGAATTTTACGAAAACTTGATTTTAAAGCTATGTTGCAGATGTGTCATGCGAACTCCCATTTTTCACCCAAAATCAAGCATGTTTAGAGAATTTTAATTTAGTATTGTGTTTTAGATCACTATTAAGAACATTTATTTTCAATCGGTTTTTGTGAAAGTGGAATTTCCATCGATTTAATGTCGAGTTCAATGAAAACCCTATTTTAAGGCTACATTGTAGTTGTGTGATGCGAACTTGCTTATTTCACCCACAAACATCCATGATTGGAGAAATTTGATTTAGGATTGTGTTGTAGATGACTATTAAGAATATTTGTTTTCCGTTTATTCTTGTGAAAGGTGAATTTCCATCGATTTAATGTTGAGTTCGGCGAAAACCTATTTTCAAGGCCTCGTTGTAGGTGTGTCATCCGAACTACCTTTTTCACCCATAATCAATGATGCTTGGAGAAATTTTATTTATGACTATTAAGAAAATTTATTTTCTATCGATTTTCGTGAATGTTCAATTTCCATCGATTTAATGTCGAGTTCGACGAAAACCTAATTTTAATTCTATGTTGCGGACGTTTCATACAAATTCCCATTTTTCACGCATAATCAACCATGTTTGGAGAATTTTTATTTAGGATTATACTGTAAATGACTATTAAGAACCTTTATTTTCTATTTGTTTTCGTGAATGTTGAATTTCCATCGATTAAATTTCAAGTTTCATGAAACCCTATTTTAAAACTACATTGCATCTGTGTGAAGCGAACACCCATTTTTCACCCACAATCAACAATGTTTGGAGAACTTTGATTTAGTATTGTACTGTAGATAAATATTAAGAACAATTATTTTGTTACGGGTTTTGTCAATGTTGAATTTCCATTGATTTAATGTCATGTTCGACCAAAATCTGATTTTAAGGCTACGTCCCATTATATATTAGTATTTTGTTGTAGATGACTATTATGAAACTTTATTTTCTATTGGTTTTCATGAATGTTCATTTTCCATTGATTTAATGTCGAGTTCGATGAAAAACGTTATTTTAATTCTACATTGCAAACTTCTCACGCAAACTCCCATTTTTCACCCACAATCAACCATATTTGGAGAAGTTTGGTTTAGGATTGTTTTGTATATGACTAATAGGAATCTTTATTTTCTATCAGTTTTCGTGAATGTTGAATTTCCATCGTTTTAATATCAACTTCGATGAATACTTGACTTTAAGGCTACATTACAGGTGTGTTATGCAAACTCCCATTTTTCGCTTACAATCATCCACTTTTGGAGAATTTTTATTTAGGATTGTGTTGTAGATGACTATTAAGAACTTTTATTTTCTATCGATTTTCATGAATGTTCAATTCCGATCTATTTAAAGTCGAGTTCTAAGAAAACCTGATTTTAAGGCTACATTGGAGCTACGTCATGTGAACACCTATTTTTCACCCGCTATCAACGATGTTTGGAGAAATTTGATGTAGTATTTTACTATAGATGACAATTAAGAACAATTATTATGTTACGGTTTTCGTCAATGTTGAATTTCCATTGATTTAATGTCATGTTCGACGAAAATCTGATTTTAAAGCTACGTTGCATCTGTGTCACGCGAACTCCTATTTTTTATCCACAATCAACAATGTTTTCAGAACTTTGATTTAGGATTATGTTGTATATGACTATTAAGAACCTTTATTTTCTATTGGTTTTTATGAATAATGAATTTTCGTCGATTAAATGTCGAATACGACAAAACCTAATTTTAAGGCTACATTGCATGTTTGTCAAGCAAATTCCCATTTTTGACCCACAATAAACCATGTTTGGAAAACTTTGATTTAAATGTTGTAGATGACTATTAAAAACCTTTATTTTCTATTAGTTTTCGTGAATATTGAATTTTCATCAATTGAATGTCGAGCTCGACGAAAAGCCTATTTTAAGGCTACATTGTAGTGGTGTCACACGAACTTGAAATTTTCACAGACGAACATCCATGTTGGGAAAACTTTTATTTAGGAGATTTAGGATTGTGTTGTAGATGACTATTAAGAATCTTTATTTTCAATTGGTTTTTGTGAGAGTGGAATTTCCATCAATTTAATGTCGAGTTCGATGAAAACCCTATTTTTAGGCTACATTGTAGTTGTGTGACGTGAAATTGCTTATTTCACCCAAAAACATCCATGTTTCGAGAAATTTGATTTAGGATTGTGTTGGAGATGACTATTAAGAATCTTTGTTTTCTATTTATTTTTGTGAATGGTGAATTTCCATCGGTTTAATGTTGAGTTCGGCGAAAACCTATTTTTAACGCTACGTTGCAGATGTGTCACGCGAACTCCCTTTTTCACCCGTAATCAACGATGTTTGGAGATCTTTTATTTATGACTATTAAGAAAATTTATTTTCTATCGATTTTCATGAATGATCAATTTCCATCGATTTAATGTCGAGTTGGTCGAAAACCTAATTATAAGTCTACATTGCGGACGTTTCATACAAACTCCCATTTTTCACGCATAATCAACCATGTCTGAAGAATTTATATAGGAGTATGTTGTAAATGACTATTAAGAACCTTTATTTTCTATTTTATTTCATGAATGTTGAATTTCCATCGATCAAATTACAAGTTTCACGAAACCCTATTTTAAGAAACCCATCGATCTAATTTTAATTGTGACGCGAACTCCCATTTTTCAACCACAATCAACCAGGTTTTGAAAACTTTGATTTAGGATCATGTTGTAGATGACTATAAAGAACATTTATTTTCTATTATTTTTCATGAACGTTCAATTTCCATCTATTTAATGTCGAGTTCAATGAAAAGATGATTTTAGGGCTACGTTGCAGCTGTGTCATGTGAGCTCCCATTTTTCATCCACAATCAACAATGTTTGGAGAACTTTGAGTTTTTATTGTAATTTAGATGACTATTAAGAACAATTATTTTGTTACGGTTTTCGTTAATGTTGAATTTCCAATGATTTAATGTCATGTTCGACCAAAATTTCATTTTCAGGCTACATTGCATCTGTGTCATGTGAACTCGTATTTTTTATTGACAATCAACTGTGTTTAAATTTTTTTTAGTAAAGATTGTGTTGTAGATGACTATTAAGAACCTTTATTTTCTTTCGGTTTTCGTGAATCTTGAATTTTCATCGATTTAACATTGAGTTTGATGAAACCCTGATTTCAAGGCTACGTTGCAGTTCTGTCATCCGAAGACCCATTTTACACCCACAATCAACCATGTTTGAAGAATTTTGAATGAGCATTGTGTTGTATATGACTAATAGGAATCTTTATTTTCTATCGATTTTAATGAATGTTGAATTTCCATTGATTTAATATCTAGTTTGATGAAAACCTGATTTTCAGGCTATGTTACAGCTGTGTCATGTGAACTCCCATTTTTTGCCTACAATCATCCACTTTTGGAGAATTTTGATTTAGGATTGTGTTGTAGATGACTATTAAGAACCTTTACTTTCTATCGATTTTTATGAATGTTCAATTCTAATCTATTTAAAGTTGAGTTCGACGAAAACCGTATTTTAAGGCTAATTTGGAGCTGTGTTGTGCAAACTCCCTTTTTCTACCGACGAAGAATCAACAATTTAATGTCGAGTTCACCCATTTTTCACCCACAATCAACCATGTTTGGAGAATTTTTATTTAGGATTGTTTTGTAGATGAGTATTAAGAACCTTTATTTTCTATCAGTTTTCGTGCATGTTGATATTCCATCGATATACTGTCAAGTTTGGTGAAAACTTGATTTTAAGGCTACGTTGCAACTGTGTCACACGAACTCCTATTTTTCAACAACAATCAACCCTGTTTGGAGAACTTTGATTAAGGTTTGTGTTGCTGATGACTATTAAAAACCTTTATATTCTATTGATTTTTCATGAATGTTAAATTTCCATTGATTTAATGTTTAGTTCAACAAAAACCTTATTTTAAAGCTACGTTGTAGCTGTGTTATGGAAACTCCTATTTTTCACCCACAATCAACCATGTTTGGATAACTTTGAATTAGTATTGTTTTGTAGATGACTATTAAGAAACTTTTTTTTCTACCAATTTTTTGTGAATTTTAAATTTCGATTGATTTAATATCAAGTTTGACAAAAACCTAATTTTATGGCTACTTTGCAGATGTGTCACACGAACTCCCTTTTTTCACCCATAATCGACCATGTTTGGGGAATTTTGATTTAAGATTATGTTGAAGATGACTTTTAAGAACCTTTATTTATTTTTTTTAAATCGTGAATGTCGAATTTCCACCGATTAAATGTCAAATTCGACGATAATCTGATTTTAATGCTACGTTGCAGCTTTGTCACACAAGATGTCATTTTTTGCCCACAATCAATCATGTTTGGAGAACTTTGAATTAGGATTGTGTTGGAGATGACTATTAAGAACCTTTATTTTCTATCAAGTTTTGTGAATGTTCAATTTCTTTCGATTTAATGTCGAGTTTGACAAAAACCTTGTTTTAAGCCTAAATTGCAGCTTTGTCATGCGAACTGCCATTTTTCACACACGATCAACTATTTTTGGAAAACTTGGAATTAGTATTGTGTTGTACATGACTCTTAAGAACCTTTATTTTCTTTCGGTTTCGGTGAATGTTGAATTTCCATTGATTTAAGGTCGAGTTCGGGAAAAACCTGATTTTAAGGCTACTTTGCAGATGTGTCACGCGAACTCCCTTTTTTCACCCATAATCAACCATTTTTTGAGAACTCTGATTTATCACTATTAAGAAAATTTATTTTCTATCAGTTTTTGTGAATGTTCAATTTTCATCGATTTAATGACGAGTTCGATGAAAACCTAATTTTAAGGCTACGTTTCAGATTTGTCATTCGATTTCCCATTTTTCACCCATAATCAACCATGTTCGAAGAATTTTGATTTAGGATTATGTTGTAGATGACTATTAAGCACCTTTCTCTTCTATTTTTTTCATGAATGTTGAATTTCCATCAATTAAATGTTGTGTTCAGTGAAAACTTGATTTTAAGCCTACGTTGCAGCTACGTTACACAAACTCCAACTTTTAACCCACAATCAACCATGTTTGGAATTTTTTATTAAGGATTGTGTTGTAGATGACTATTAAGAACATTTATTTTCTAGCGGTTTTCGTGAATGTTAAATTTCCATCGATTTCAGGTCGAATTTGATGAAAACTTGATTTTAAAGCTATGTTGCAGATGCATCACATTAACTCCCATTTTTCACCTACAATCAACCATGTTTGGAGAACTTTAATATAGTATTGTGTTGTAGATGACTATTAAGAACATTTATTTTATATCGGTTTTCATGAATGTTGAGTTTCCATCGATTTAATGACGAATTCGATGAAAACTAAATTTAATTCTGTCAGCTTTCGTGAATGTTTAATTTCCATACATTTAATGTCAAGCTATATGAAAACCTGATTTTAAGGCTACGGTCCAACTGTGTCACGTGAACTTCCATATTACCTACAATCAACCATGTTTGGTTAACTTTTATTTAGGATTAAGCTGTAAATGACTATTAAGATCCTTTATTTTCTATCGAATTTCATGAATGTTGAATTGCCAACGATTTAATGTCGAGTTCAACGAAAACCTAATTTTAAGGCTACAGTCCAACTATGTCACATGAACTCCCACTTCACCGACAATCGACCATGTTTGGTGAAATTTTATTTAGGATTAAGTTGTAGATGACTATTAAGATCCTTTATTTTCTATCGGTTTTGATGAATGTTGAATTTCCAACGATTTAATGTCGAGTTCAACGAAAAATAATTTTAAGAATACGTTCCTGCTATGTCACGTAAACTCTCATTTTTCACCCACAATCAACCATGTTTAGAGAATTTTTATTTAGTATTGTGTTGTAGATTACTATTAAGATTTTTTTTATATTCTTTCGATTTTCGTGAATGTTGAATTTCCATTGATTTAATGTGGAATTCAACGAAAACTTGATTTTAAGGCTACGTTTGAGCTGTGTGATGCTAACTCCCATTTTCACCCATAATCAACCATGTTTGGAGAACATTGATCTAGTATTGAGTTGTAGATAACTATTAAAAAAAATTATATTCTATCGGTTTTCGTGAATGTTGAATTTCTATTGATTTAATGTCAAATTCGACAAAAACCTTATTTTTAAGGCTACGTTGCAGTTTTGTCCCGCAAAATTTCATTTTTCACTCACAATCAACCATTTTTGGAGAAAGTTGATTTAGGATTGTGTTGTACATGACTTTTAAGAACCTTGATTTTCTATTGGTTTTTGTGAATGTTGAATTTCCCTTGATTTAATGTCAAGTTCAACGAAAACTTGATTTTAAGGCTACATTGCAGTTGTGTCACATGAACTCCTATTTTTCACCCACAATCAACCATGTTGGGAGAAAATTGATTTTGGATTGTGTTGTAGATGCGAATTGAAAACCTTTATTTTCTATCGATTTTCATGAATGTTAAATTTTCATCGATTTAATGTCAAGTTCAAGAAAAACCAAATTTCAAGGCTATGTTGTAGCTGTGTCACGCGAACTCCCTTGTATCACACATAATCAACCATGTTTCAAAAACTTTGATTTCGGATTAAATTGTAGATGACTAGTATGAACCTTTATTTTCTATCAGTTTTCGTGGGTGTTGGTATGCCATCGATATAATGTCGAGTTCGATGAAAACTTCATTTAAGCCTACATTACAACCATCTCACACAAACTCCTATTTTTCCCCAACAATCAACTCTGTTTGAAGAACTTTGATTAAGGATTTTGTTGCTGATGACTATTAAGAACCTTTATTTTCTATCGGTTTTCATGAATGTTGAATTTCCATTGATTTAATGTCGAGTTCAATGAAAACCTTATTTTAAGGCTACATTAAAGCTATGTTATCAAAACTCCTATTTTTCACCCACAATCAACTATGTTTGGAGAACTTTGAATTAGTACTTTTTTGTAGATGACTATTAAGAAACTTTTTTTCTATCAATTTCTTTTTAATGTTGAATTTCCATTTATTTAATATCGAGTTCGACAAAAACCTAATTTTATGGCTATGTTGCAGATCTGTCACATGAACTCCCTTTTTTCACCCATAATCAACCATGCTTGGAGAACTTTGATTTAGGATTATGTTGTAGATGACTATTAAGAACCTTTATTTTAAAAAAAAATCACGAATATTGAATTTCCATCGATTAAATGTCAAATTCGATGAAATCTAATTTTGATGCTGTGTTGTAGCTTTGTCATGCAAACTGCCATTTTTCACCCACAATCAATCATGTTTGCAGAACTTTGAATTAGGATTGTATTGTAGATGACTATTAAGAACCTTTATTTTCTATTAGTTTTCGTGAATGTTCAATTTCCTTCGATTTAATGTCGAGTTTGACAAAAACCTTGTTTTAAGCCTAAATTGCAGCTTTATCATTGGAAATGCCATTTTTCACCCACAATCAACTATTTTTGCAAAACTTGGAATTAGTATTGTGTTGTAGATGACTATTAAGATCCTTTATTTTCTTTCGGTTTTGGTGAATGTTGAATCTCCATTGATTTAATGTCGAGTTCGACAAAAAGCTAATTTTAAGGCTACGTTACAGCTATGTTTCATGCGAACTCCAATTTTTAACCCATAATCAACCACTTTTTGGATCACTTTGATTTACTAATGGGTTTGTATACATGACTATTAAGAACCTTTATTTTCAATCTGATTTCCTAAATGTTAAAGGTTCATTGATTAAATGTCGAGTTCAACCAAAACCTGATTTTAAAGCGCTATGTTGCAGCATTGTCATGTGAACTCCCATTTTTCAACCACAATCAACAACATTTGGAGAAATTTAAATTAATATTGTGTTGTAGATGAATATTATGAACCTTTAATTTCTATCAGTTTTTGTGAATGTCAAACTTCCAATGATTTAATGTCGAGTTCGACAAAAACCTGAATTTAAGGCTACTTTGCAGCTGTCTCATGTGAACTGATATTTTTGACACACAATCAACCATTGTTTGGAGAACTTTGATTAAAGATTATGTTGTAGATGACTATTAAGAACCTTTTATTTTTATTGGTTTTCATGAATATTGAATTTCCATTGATTTAATGTCGTGTTTCATGAAAGCCTAATTTTCAGGCTATGTTGCAAATTTGTCACATGAACTCCTATTTTTCACCCTTAATCAACCATGCTTGGAGAAATTTGATTTAGGATTTTATTGTTGATGACTACTTAACCTTTATTTTCTATCCGTTTTTGTGAATCTTGAATTTCTAACTATTTAGTGTCAAGTTAGACCAAAACTTGGTTTTAAGGCTACGTTGCACCTTTGTGATGTGAACTGCCATTTTTCACCCACAATCAACCATGGTTGGAGAATTTTGATTTTGTATAATGTCTTAGATGACTATTATGAACTTTATTTTCTATTTTTTTTCCCGAATGTTGAATTTTCATCGATAAAATGTCAAGTTCGACGAAACCTTATTTTAAAGGTGCTTTGCAACTTTGTCTCACGAACTTCCATTTTGCGCCCACAATCAACCATGTTTGGAGAACTTTGATTAAGTATTATGTTGTAGATGACTATTAAGAACATTTAATATCTATTGGATATCGTGAATGTTGATTTTAAGTCTACACTGTAGATGTGACATGTGAACTCCCATTTGTCACTTACAATCAACAATGTTTGAAGAACTTTAATTTAAGATTGTGTTATAGATGTTGAATTTCCATCGATTTAACATGTCACGTTCGACGAAAACCTGATTTTAAGTCTTCATTGCAGCTGTGTCATGCGAACTTGCATTTTTCACCCACAATCAACCATGTTTGCAATAATTTGACTTAGTATTGTGTTGTAGATGACTATTAAGAACATTTATTTTCTATCAGTTTTTCGTAAATATTTAATTTCCATTGATTTAATGTTGAGTTTGGCAAAAACCTAATTTTAAGGCTATGTTGCAGACATGTCATGCGAACTCCAATTTTTCAAGCATAATCAACCATGTTTGGAGAACTTGAATTTAAGATTATGTTATTCATGACTATTAAGAACCTTTATTTTCTGTTTATTTTTGTCAATGCTGATTTTTCATCGATTTAATGTCGAGTTCAACGAAAACCTAATTTTAAGACTACGTTTCAGCTATGTCATGTGAACCCCTATTTTTTACCCACCATCAACCATGTTGGGAGTGCTTTTATTCCATATTAAGTTGTAGATGACTATTAACAACTTTTATTTTACATTTGTTTTCGTGAATGTTGAATATCAAACGATTTAATGTTGAATTTAATGAAAACCATATTTTAAGGCTACGTTGCAGCTCTATCACACAAAATCTCATTTTTATTCTACAATCAACCTTATTTGGAGAACTTTGATTAAGGATTGTGTTGTAGATTACTATTAAAAATCTTTATTTTCTATCGGTTTTCGAGAATGTTGAATTTCCATCGATTTAATGTCGAGTTTAGCAAAACCTGATTTTAGGCTACGTTGCAGCTATGTTACGCAAACTCGCATTTTTAACCCACATTCAACCATGTTTGGGAAAATTTCTTAAGAATTGTATTGTAGATGACTGTTAATAACATTTATTTTCTAGCGGTTTTCGTCAATGTTGAATTTCCATCAGTTTATTATCGAATTTCACGAAAACTTGATTTTAAAGCTATTTTGGGGAATGTTCAATTTCCATCTATTAAATGTCGAGTTCGACGAAACCTAATTTTAAGGCTACATTGCATCTTTGTCAAGAAAACTCCCATATTTCTCCCAGAATAAACCATATTTAGAAAACTTTGATTTAAATGTTGTAGATGACTTTTTAAATCCTTTATTTAATATTAGTTTTTGTGAATATTGAATTTCCATCAATTGAATATCGAGTTCGAGAAAAACCCTATTTTAAGGTTACATTACAGTTGTGTCACCCATAATCAATGATGTTTGGAGAACTTTTATTTATAAATATTAAGAAAATTTATTTTCTATCGATTTTCGTTAATGTTCAACCGTGTTTGGAGAATTTTTATTTAGGATTATGCTGTAAATGACTATTAAGAACCTTTATTTTCTATTTGTTTTCAATTGTTGAATTTCCATCGATTAAATTTCAAGTTTCACGAAATCCTATTTTAAAGCTACATTGCATCTTTTTGAAACGAACTCCCATTTTTCACCCACAATCAACCATGTTTTGAGAACTTTGATTTCGCATTGTGTTTTAGATGACTATTAAGAACCTTTATTTTCTAATTTTCTTTTTGTCAATGTTGAATTTGCATCGATTAAATGTCGAGTTTGACGAAACCTAATTTTAAGGCTACATTGTATCTTTCTCAAGAAAACTCCTATTTTTCACCCACAATCATCCAGATTTGGAGAACTTTCATTTAGGATTGTTTTTTAGATGACTATAAAGAAACTTTATTTTCTATTAGTTTTCATGACTGTTCAATTTGAATCTATTTAATGTCGAGTTTGATGAAAAGTTGATTTTAAGGCTACTTTACAGTTGTGTCATGTGAACTCTGATTTTTCCCACACAATCAACAACGTTTGGAGAACTTTGATTTATAATTCTACTGTAGATGATTGTTAATAACAATTATTTTGTTATGATTTTCGTCAATGTTGAATTTCCATTGATTTAATGTCATGTTCGACCAAAATCTAATTTTAAGGCTACGTTGCATCTGTGTCATGTGAACTCCTATTTTTTATTCATAATCAACTATGTTTGGAGAACTTTGATTTAGTATTGTGTTGTATATGACCATTATAAAACTTTATTTTCTATTGGTTTTAGCGAATGCTCAATTTCCATCGATTTAATGTCATGTTTGATGAAAACCTAAATTTAATTCTACATTGCAGACTTGTCATGTGAACTCCCATTTTTCACCCACAATCAACCATATTTGCAGAACTTTGATTTAGGATTGTTTTGTATATGACTAGTAGGAAATCTTTATTTTCTATCGATTTTCGTGTATGTTGAATTTCCATCGATTTAATATCAAGTTCGATGAAAACCTGATTTTACGGCTACGTTACAGTTGTGACATGCGAACTTCCATTTTTCACCTACAATCATCCACTTTAGGAGAATTTTGATTTAGTATTGCACGTTGTAGATGACTATTAAGAACCTTTATTTTCTATCGATTTTCATGAATGTTCAATTCTGATCTATTTAAAGTCGAGTTCGACAAAACCCTGATTTTAAGGCTACATTGCAGCTGTGTCATGCAAACATCCTTTTTCCACCGACAATCAACCATGTTTGGAGAACTTTTATTTAGTATTGTGTTGTAGATGACTATTAAGAACATTTCCTTTTTTACCATTTACATAAATGTTGAATTTCTATCGATTTAATGTCGAGTTTCATGAACAACTGACTTTAAGGCTATGTTGCAACTTTGTTATGCAAACTCCTATTTTTCACCCACAATCAAGCATGTTTAGAGAACTTTGATTTAGTATTGCATTGTAGATGACTATTAAAACCTTTATTTTCTTTTAGTTTTCATGACTGTTGAATTTCCTTTGATTTAGTGTCGAGTTTGATGAAAACTTTATTTTCAGGCTACGTCGTAGCTTTGGAACTCGAAATCCCATTTTGCACCCATAATCAACCATCTTTGGAGAACTTTAATTTAGGATAGTATTGTAGATAAATATTAAGAACCTTTATTTTCTATTGGTTTTTATGAATGTTGAATTTCCCTTGATTTAATGCTGAGTTCGATGAAAACCTGATTTTAAGGCTACATTGTAGTTGTGTCACGTGAACTATCATTTTCACACACAATCAACTATGTTTGGAGAAATTTGATTTAGTATTGTGTTGTAAATGACTATTAAGATGATTTATTTTTCTGACAGTTTTCATGAATATTGAATTTTCATTGATTTAATCTCATGTTTGACGAAAACTTGAGTTTAAAGCTACGTTGCGGCTTTGTCACACAAACTCCCATTTTCACACATAATCAAACATGTTTGAAGTATTTTGATTTAGGATTGTGTTGTAGATGACTATTTAGAATCTTTATTTTTTATTGATTTTCGTGAATGGTGAATTTCCATCGATTTAATGTCAAATTTAGTAAAAACCTGATTTTAAGGCTGCTATGCAGATGTGTCACACGAACTCCATTTTTTCACCCATAATCAACCATTTTTTGAGAACTTTGAGTTATGACTATTAAGAACGTTTATTTTCTATCGGTTTTCGTGAATGTTTAGTTCCATCAATTTAATGACAAGTTCGATGAAAACCTAATTTTAAGGCTACATTTCAGATTTGTCACACGAAATCCCATTATTCACCTATAATCAACCATGTTCAAAGAATTTTGATTTAGGATTATGTTGTAGATGACTATTAAGAACCTTTCTTTTCTATTGGTTTTCTTGAATGTTGAATTTCCATCGATTAAATGTTTATTTCAGAGAAAACCTTATTTTAAGGCTACGTTGCAGCTATGTTACACAAACTCCAAATTTTAACCCACAATCAACCATGTTTGGAATTTTTTTTATTAAGGATTGTGTTTTAGATGACTATTAGGAACCTTTATTTTTCTAGTGATTTTGGTGAATTTTAAATTTCCATCGATTTAATGTCGAATTTGACGAAACCTAATTTTAAAGCTATGTTGCAGATGCGTCACACGAACTCTCATTTTTCACCCACAATAAACCATGTTTGAAGAACTTTGATTTAGTATTTTTTGTAGATGACTATTAAGAACCTTTATTTTCTATCAGTTTTCGCAAATGTTCAATTTCCACCAATTTAATGTCGAGTTTGACAAAAAGCTTGTTTTAAGCCTAAATTAAAGCTTTCTCATGCGAACTACCATTTTTCGCTCACAATCAACTATTTTTGAAAAACATGGAATTTTTATTGTGTTGTAGATGACTATTAAGAACAATTATTTTCTATCGGTTTTCGCGAATGCTCAATTTCCATTGATTAAATGTCGAGTTCGATGAAAACTAATTTTAATTCTACATTGCAGACATGTCATGCGAACTCCCATTTTTCACGCATAATCAACCATGTTTGGAGAATTTTGATTTAAGATTATGTTTTAGATTTTAAGGCTACATGCAATTGTGTCATGTCAACTTCTATTTTTCAGCGAAATCAACCATGTTTGGAGAACATTGATTGAGGATTGTGTTGTAGATGAGTATTAATAACCTTTATTTTCCATCAGTTTTTGTGAATGTTTAATTTCCATCGATTTAATGTAGAGCTCAACGAAAACCTGATTTTAAGGCTACAGTCCAACTATGTCACGTGAACTTCCATATTACCCACAATCAACCATGTTTGGTTAACTTTTATTTAGGATTTAGTTGGAAATGACTATTAAGATCCTTTATTTTCTATTGGTTTTCATGAATGTTTAATTTACATCGATTTAATGTAGAGCTCAACAAAAACTTGATTTTATGGCTACGATCCAACCATGTCACGTGAACTCCCGTTTCACCCACAATCAACCATGTTTGGTGAAATATTACTTAGGAATGAGTTGTAGATGACTATTAAGATCCTTTGTTTTTTATCGTTTTTGATGAATGTTGAAATTCCAACGATTTAATGTTGTGTTCAACGAAAACCTAATTTTAAGACTACGTTCCTGCTATGTCACATAATCTCCCATTTTTCACCCACAACCAACCATGTTTAGAGAATGTTTATTTAGGATTGTGTTGTAAATGACTATTAAGATTTTTTAGATATTCTTTCAGTTTTCGTGAATGTTGAATTTCTACTGATTTATTGTCGAGTTCAATGAAAACTTGATTTTCAAGCTATGTTCGAGCAGTGTCATGCGAATTCTCATTTTCACCCACCATCAACCATGTTTGGAGAACTTTGATTTAGGATTGAGTTGTAGATAACTATTAAAAACTTTTATATTCTATCGGTTTTCCTGAATGTTGAATTTCCATTGAGTTAATGTCAAGTTCGAGAAAAACCAAATTTTAAGGCTATGTTGCAGCTGTGTCATGCAAACTCCCTTTTATCACCCATAATCAACCATGTTTCGTGAAATTTGATTTTGGATTAAGTTGTAGATGACTACTAAGAACCTTTAATTTCTATCAATTTTCATGGATGTTGATATTCCACCAACATAATGTCGAGTTCGGTGAAAACGTCATTTTACGGCTACGTTGCAACTGTGTCACACGAACTCCAATTTTTCCCGAACAATCAAACCTGTTTGGAGAACTTTGATTAAGGTTTGTGTTGCTGATGACTATTAAGAACCTTTATTTTCTATGGATTTAAATTTCCATTGATTTAATGCCGAGTTTAACGAAAACCTTATTTTAACGCTACATTACAGCTGTGATTGGAGAACTTTGATTTAGGATTATGTTGTAGATGACTATTAAGAACCTTTAGTTAATAAAATTAATCATGAATGTTGAATCTCCATTGATCAAATGTCAAATTCGATGAAAATTTGATTTTAATGCTACGTTGCAGCTTTATCACGAAAACTGCCATTTTTCACTCACAATCAATCATGCTTGGAGAACTTTGAATTAGGATTGTGTTGTAGATGACTATTAAGAACCTTTTTTTCTATCAGTTTTTGTCAATGTTCAACTTCCTTCGATTTAATGTCGATTTTGACAAAACCCTTGTTTTAAGCCTAAATTGCAGCTTTGTCATGCGAACTGAGATTTTTCACCCACAATCAACTATTTTTGGAAAACTTGGAATTAGTATTGTGTTGTAGATGACTATTAAGAACTTTTATTTTCTTTTGGTTTTGATGAATGTTGAATTTCCATTGATTTAATGTCGAGTTCGAAAAAAAGCTAATTTTAAGGCTACATTACAGCTATGTTTCATTTGAACTTCAATTTTTAACTCATAATCAACCTTTTTTGGATAACTTTGATTTACTATTGTATTGTATATGACTATTTAGAGCCTTTATTTTCTTTCGGTTTTCTTGAATGTTAAAGGTTCATCGATTAAATGTCGAGTTCAACCAAAACCTGATTTTAAAGCGCTATGTTGTAGCATTGTGAGGTGAACTCCCATTTAGAAACCACAATCAACAATGTTTGGAGAACTTTAAATTAAAATTATGTTATAGATGAATATTAAGAACCTTTAATTTCTATCAGGTTTTGTGAATGTCAAACTTCCAATGATTTAATGTTGAGTTCAATGAAAACTTGATTTTAAGGCTACTTTGCAGCTGTGTCACGCGAACTCCCATTTTTGACACACAATCAACCATGTTTGAAGAATTTTGATTAAGGATTGTGTTGTAGATGACTATTAAGAACCTTTTATTTTTACTCGTTTTCATGAATATTGAATTTACATTGATTTAATGCCGTGTTTCACGAAAGCCTAATTTTAAGGCTATGTTGCAAATTTGTCACATGAACTCCTATTTTTCACCCTTAATCAACCATGTTTGGAGAACTTTGATTTAGGATTTTATTGTTGATGTCACTAAACCTTTATTTTCTATCGGTTTTCGTGAATGTTGAATTTATAACTATTTAGTGTTGAGTTAGATTCAAACTGGGTTTTAAGGCTACGTTGCACCTGTGTGACGTGAAATACCATTTTTCACCCACAATCAACCATGTTTGGAAAATTTTGATTTTGTATTATGTTGTAGATGACTATTATGAACTTTTTTTTCTATTTGTTTTCCCGAATGTTGAATTTTCATTCATAAAATGTCAAGTTCGATGAAACCTTATTTTAAAGCTACATTGCAACTTTGTCACGCGAACTGCCATTTTTCACCCACAATCAGCCATGTTTGGAGAACTTTGATTTAGTATTATGTTGTAGATCACTATTAAGAACATTTATTTTCTATTGCATTTCGTGAATGTTGATTTTTAAGTCTACACTACATATGTGACATGCGAACTCCCATTTGTCCCCCATAATCAACCATGTTTGAAGAACTTTAATTTAGGATTGTGTTGTAGATGACTATTAAAAATCTTTATTTTCAATCAATATTTATGAATGTTGAATTTCCATCGATTGAATGTCGAGCTCGACGAAAACCTGATTTTAAGTCTACATTGCAACTGTGTGATGCAAACTCACATTTTCACCCACAATCAACCATGTTTGGAATACTTTGATTTAGTATTGTTTTGTAGATGACTATTAAAACCTTTATTTTCTATCGATTTTTGTAAATATTTAATTTCCATTGATTTAATGTTGAGTTTGACGAAAACTTAATTTTAAGGGTACGTTGCAAACGTGTCATGCGAAATCCCATTTTTCAAGCATAATCAACCATGTTTGGAGAACTTTAATTTAAGATTAAACGAACCCCTATTTTTTACCCACCATCAACCATGTTGGGAGTACTTTTATTTAGTATTAAGTTATAGATGACTATTCAAAACTTTTATTTTCCATTTATTTTCGTGAATGTTCAATATCAAACGATTTAATGTTGAGTTCAATGAAAACCACATTTGAAGGCTAGGTTGCAACTGTGTCACATGAACTCTCATCTTTATTCCATAATCAACCATATTTGGAGAACTTTGATTAAGGATTGTGTCATAGATGATCATTAAGAATCTTTATTTTCTATCGGTTTTCGAGAATGTTTAATTTCCATCGATTTAATGTTGAGTTTAGCAATAACCTGATTTTAAGGATACGTTGCAGCTATGTTACGCGAACCCCTATTTTTAACACACAATCAACCATGTTTGGGAAATTTTTTTAAGGATTGTGTTGAAGATGACTATTAAGAACATTTATTTTCTACCGGTTTTCCTGAATGGTGAATTTTCATCAGTTTAATGTCGAATTTTACAAAAACTTGATTTTAAAGCTATGTTGCAGATGTAAAATGCGAACTCCCATTTTTCACCCACAATAAACCATATTTGGAAAAAGTTGGTTTAAATGTTGTAGATAACTATTAAAAACCTTTATTTTCTATTAGTTTTCCTGAAAATGGAATTTCCATCAATTGAATGTTGAGTTCAACGAAAACCTTATTAGTTTAAGGCTACATTGCATTTGTGTCACACGAACTTGAAATTTTCACACACAATTATCCATGTTTGGAGAACTTTGATTTAGGATTGTGTTGTAGATGACTATTAAGAATCTTTATTTTCAATCAGTTTTTGTGAAAGTGGAATTTCAATCGATTTAATGTCGAGTTCAACAAAAACACTATTTTAAGTCTACATTGTAGTTGTGTGACATGAACTTGCTTATTTCACCCACAAACATCCATGTTTGGAGAAATTTGATTTAGGATTGTGTTGTAGATGGTTATTAAGAATCTTTGTTTTCTATTTATTTTTGTGAATGGTGAATTTCCATCTATTTAATGTCGAGTTCGGCAAAAACCTATTTTTAAGGGTACGTTGCAGATGTGTCACGCAAACTCCTTTTTTCACCCATAATCAACGATGTTTGGAGAAATTTTATTTATAACTATTAAGAAATTTATTTTCTATCGATTTTTGTGAATGTTCAATTTCCATCGATTTAATGTCGAGTTCGAGGAAACCCTAATTTTAATTCTACTTTACGGACATGTCATACGAACTCCCATTTTTCACACATAATCAACCATGTTGGGCTAATTTTTATTTAGGATTATGTTCTAGATGACTATTAAAAACCTTTATTTTCTATTTGTTTTCGTGAATGTTGAATTTCTATCGATTAAATTTGAAGTTTCGCGAAACCCTATTGTAAGACTTCATTGTATCTATGTGACGCGAACTCCCATTTTTCTCCCATAATCAACTATGTTTTAAGAACTTTGATTTAGGATTATGTTGTAGATGACTAATATAAAATTTATTTTCTATCGATTTTTGTGAATGTTAAATTTCTTTCGATTTAATGTCAAGTTTCACAAAAACATGGTTTGAAGGCTATATTGCAGTTTTGTCACCTAAACTCCCATTTTCCACCTACAATCATTGATATTTGGAGAACTTTGATTAGGGATTGTTTTTTAGATGACTATAAAGAAAACCTTTATTTTCTATTAGTTTTCATGAACGTTCAATTTCCATCTATTTGATGTCGAGTTTGATGAAAAGATGACTATTAAGAACCTTTATTTTCTATTGGTTTTCACAAATTTTAAAAATTTCATTGATTTATTGTCGAGTTCGATGAAAACCTAATTTTAATTCTACATTATAGACTTGTCATGCAAACTCCCAGTTTTCACGCATAATCAACCATGTTCGGTGAATTTTGATTTAGGATTATGTTGTAGATGAGTATTAAAAACTTTTATTTGATTTATTTTTCGTGAATGTTAAATTTCCATCGATTAAATGTGGGGTTTGATGCAACCTTATTTGAAAGCTATATTGTAGCTTTGTCATGCGAACTCAAATTTTTCATCCACAATCAACAATGTTTGGAGAACTTTGATTTAAGATTATGTCTTAGATGACTATTAAGAACCTTTATTTTCCAATTTAGTTTTTGTTAATGTTGAATTTCCATCGATTAAATGTCGAGTTCGACGAAACCTAATTTTAAGGCTACATTGCATTTTTGTCAAGCAAACTCCCAATTTTCAACCACAAGAAACCATGTTTGGAAAACTTTGATTGAAGATTATGTTGTAGATGACTATTTAAAACCTTTATTTTCTATTATTTTTCGTAAATATTGAATTTCCATCAATTGAATGTTGCATTTGATGAAAACCCTATTTTATGGCTACATTGCAGTTGTGTTATACAAACTTGAAATTTTCACAAACGAACATCAATGTTTGGAGAACTTTGATTTAGGATTGTGTTGTAGATGACTATTAAGAATCTTTATTTTCCATCGATTTAATGTTGAGTTAAACAAAAACCCTATTTTAAGCCTACATTGTAGTTGTTTGATGCGAAGTTGCCTATTTCACCCACAAACATCCATGTTTTGAGAAATTTGATATAGGATTGTGTTGCAGATGACTATTAAGAATCTTTGTTTTCTATTTATTTTTGTAAATGATGAATTTCCATCGATTTAATGTTGACTTCGGTGAAAACCTATTTTTAAGGCTACGTTGCAGATGTGTCACGCGAACTCTCTTTTTCACCCATAATCAACGATGTTTGGAGAGCTTTTATTTATAAATATTATGAAATTTTATTTTCTATCGATTTAATGTCGAGTTTCATGAAAACCTAATTATAATTCTATGTTGCAGACGCGTCATACGAACTCCAATTTTGACGCATTATCAACCATTTTTGGAGAATTTTTATTTAGGATTATGTTGTAAATGACTATTAGGAACCTTTATTTTCTATTTGTTTTCGTGAATGTTGAATTTCCATCTATTAAATTTCAAGTTTCACAAAATCCTATTTTAAGGCTACATTGCATCTTTGTGACGCAAACTCC
>VCHN02000016.1:178170-221018 GCA_007115665.2 Sequoiadendron giganteum
CTTTATTTTCTATCGATTTTCATGAATATTCAATTCTGATCTATTTAAAGTAGAGTTCGACAAAACCCTGATTTTAAGCCTACATTGCAGCTGTGTCATGCAAACTTCCTTTTTCCACCGACAATCAACCATGTTTGGAGAACTTTTATTTGGTATTGTGTTGTAGATGACTATTAAGAACATTTTCTTTTTTACCATTTACATAAATGTTTAATTTCTATCGATTTAATGTCAAGTTTCATGAACAATTGACTTTAAGGCTATGTTGCAACTTTGTTATGCAAACTCCTATTTTTCACCCACAATCAAGCATGTTTAGAGAACTTTGATTTAGTATTGCATTGTAGATGACTTTTAAAACCTTTATTTTCTATTAGTTTTCATGACTGTTGAATTTCCTTTGATTTAGTGTCGAGTTTGATGAAAACTTTATTTTCAGGCTACGTCGTAGCTTTGGAAGGCAAAATCCCATTTTGCACCCATAATCAACATCTTTGGAGAACTTTAATTTACGATAGTATTGTAGATGACTATTAAGAACCTTATTTTCTATTGGTTTTTGTGAATGTTGAATTTCCCTTGATTTAATGTTGAGTTCGATGACAACCTGATTTTAAGGCTACGTTGCAGTTGTGTCACGTGAACTATCATTTTCACACACAATCAACTATGTTTGGAGAAATTTGATTTAGTATTGTGTTGTAAATGACTATTAAGATGATTTATTTTTCTGACAGTTTTCATGAATATTGAATTTTCATTGATTTAATCTCAAGTTTGACGAAAACTTGAGTTTAAAGCTACGTTGCGGCTTTGTCACACAAACTCCCATTTTCACACATAATCAAACATGTTTGAAGTATTTTGATTTAGGATTGTGTTGTAGATGACTATTTAGAATCTTTATTTTTTATTGATTTTCGTGAATGGTGAATTTCCATCGATTTAATGTCAAATTTAGTAAAAACCTGATTTTAAGGCTACTATGCAGATGTGTCACACGAACTCCATTTTTTCACCCATAATCAACCATTTTTTGAGAACTTTGATTTATGACTATTAAGAACATTTATTTTCTATCGGTTTTCGTGAATGTTTAGTTCCATCAATTTAATGACAAGTTCGATGAAAACCTAATTTTAAGGCTATGTTTCAGATTTGTCACACGAAATCCCATTATTCACCTATAATCAACCATGTTCAAAGAATTTTGATTTAGGATTATGTTGTAGATGACTATTAAGAACCTTTCTTTTCTATTTGTTTTCTTGAATGTTGAATTTCCATCGATTAAATGTTGAGTTCAGAGAAAACCTTATTTTAAGGCTACGTTGCAGCTATGTTACACAAACTCCAAATTTTAAACCACAATCAACCATGTTTGGAATTTTTTTTTATTAAGGATTGTGTTTTAGATGACTATTAGGAACCTTTATTTTTCTAGTGATTTTGGTGAATTTTAAATTTCCATCGATTTAATGTCGAATTTGACGAAACCTAATTTTAAAGCTATGTTGCAGATGCGTCACACAAACTCTCATTTTTCACCCACAATAAACCATGTTTGAAGAACTTTGATTTAGTATTTTGTTGTAGATGACTATTAAGAACCTTTATTTTCTATCAGTTTTCGCAAATGTTCAATTTCCATCGATTTAATGTCGAGTTTGACAAAAAGCTTGTTTCAAGCCTAAATTAAAGCTTTCTCATGCGAACTACCATTTTTCGCTCACAATCAACTATTTTAAAAAAACTTGGAATTTGTATTGTGTTGTAGATGACTATTAAGAACAATTCTTTTCTATCGGTTTTCGCGAATGCTCAATTTCCATTGATTAAATGTCGAGTTCGATGAAAACTAATTTTAATTCTACATTGTAGACGTGTCATGCAAACTCCCATTTTTCACGCATAATCAACCATGTTTGGAGAATTTTGATTTAAGATTATGTTTTAGATTTTAAGGCTACATGCAATTGTGTCATGTCAACTTCTATTTTTCAGCGAAATCAACCATGTTTGGAGAACATTGATTGAGGATTGTGTTGTAGATGAGTATTAATAACCTTTATTTTCCATCAGTTTTTGTGAATGTTTAATTTCCATCGATTTAATGTAGAGCTCAATGAAAACCTGATTTTAAGGCTACGGTCCAACTATGTCACGTGAACTTCCATATTACCCACAATCAACCATGTTTGGTTAACTTTTATTTAGGATTTAGTTGGAAATGACTATTAAGATCCTTTATTTTCTATCGGTTTTCATGAATGTTTAATTTACATCGATTTAATGTAGAGCTCAACAAAAACTTGATTTTACGGCTACAATCCAACCATGTCACGTGAACTCCCGTTTCACCCACAATCAACCATGTTTGGTGAAATATTATTTAGGAATGAGTTGTAGATGACTATTAACATCCTTTATTTTTTATCGTTTTTGATGAATGTTGAAATTCCAACGATTTAATGTTGAGTTCAACGAAAACCTAATTTTAAGACTACGTTCGTGCTATGTCACATAATCTCCCATTTTTCACCCACAACCAACCATGTTTAGAGAATGTTTAATTAGGATTGTGTTGTAAATGACTATTAAGATTTTTTAGATATTCCTTCGATTTTCGTGAATGTTGAATTTGTACTAATTTATTGTCAAGTTCAACGAAAACTTGGTTTTCAAGCTATGTTCGAGCAGTGTCATGCGAATTCTCATTTTCACCCACAATCAACCATGTTTGGAGAACTTTGATTTAGGATTGAGTTGTAGATAACTATTAAAAACTTTTATATTCTATCGGTTTTCCTGAATGTTGAATTTCCATCGATTTAATGTCAAGTTCAAGAAAAACCAAATTTTAAGGCTATGTTGTAGCTGTGTCACGCAAACTCCCTTTTATCACCCATAATCAACCATGTTTCGTGAAATTTGATTTTGGATTAAGTCGTAGATGACTACTAAGAACCTTTAATTTCTATAAATTTTCATGGATGTTGATATTCCACCAACATAATGTCGAGTTCGGTGAAAACGTCATTTTACGGCTACGTTGCAACTGTGTCACATGAACTCCAATTCTTCCCGAACAATCAAACCTGTTTGGAGAACTTTGATTAAGGTTTGTGTTGCTGATGACTATTAAGAACCTTTATTTTCTATGGATTTGAATTTCCATTGATTTAATGTCGAGTTTAACGAAAACCTTATTTTAACGCTACATTACAGCTGTGATTGGAGAACTTTGATTTAGGATTATGTTGTAGATGACTATTAAGAACCTTTAGTTAATAAAATTAATCATGAATGTTGAATCTCCATTGATCAAATGTCAAATTCGATGAAAATTTAATTTTAATGCTACGTTGCAGCTTTATCACGCAAACTGCCATTTTTCACTCACAATCAATCATGCTTGGAGAACTTTGAATTAGGATTGTGTTGTAGATGACTATTAAGAACCTTTTCTTCTATCAGTTTTTGTCAATGTTCAACTTCCTTCGATTTAATGTCGATTTTGACAAAACCCTTGTTTTAAGCCTAAATTGCAGCTTTGTCATGCGAACTGAGATTTTTCACCCACAATCAACTATTTTTGGAAAACTTGGAATTAGTATTGTGTTGTAGATGACAATTAAGAACTTTTATTTTCTTTTGGTTTTGATGAACGTTGAATTTCCATTGATTTAATGTCCAGTTCGACAAAAAGCTAATTTTAAGGCTACATTACAGCTATGTTTCATGTGAACTTCAATTTTTAACTCATAATCAACCTTTTTTGGATAACTTTGATTTACTATTGTATTGTATATGACTATTAAGAGCCTTTATTTTCTTTCGGTTTTCTTGAATGTTAAAGGTTCATCGATTAAATGTCAAGTTCAAAGAAAACCTGATTTTAAAGCGCTATGTTGCAGCATTGTGAGGTGAACTCCCATTTAGAAACCACAATCAACAATGTTTGGAGAACTTTAAATTAAAATTATGTTATAGATGAATATTAAGAACCTTTAATTTCTATCAGGTTTTGTGAATGTCAAACTTCCAATGATTTAATGTCGAGTTCAAAGAAAACTTGATTTTAAGGCTACTTTGCAGCTGTGTCATGCGAACTCCCATTTTTGACACACAATCAGCCATGTTTGAAGAATTTTGATTAAGGATTATGTTGTAGATGACTATTAAGAACCTTTTATTTTTATTCATTTTTATGAATATTGAATTTACATTGATTTAATTTCGTGTTTCACGAAAGCCTAATTTTAAGGCTATGTTGCAAATTTGTCACATGAACTCCTATTTTTCACCCTTAATAAACCATTATTTTCTATCGGTTTTCGTGAATGTTGAATTTATAACTATTTAGTGTTGAGTTAGATTAAAACTTGGTCTTAAGGCTACGTTGCACCTGTGTGACGTGAAATACCATTTTTCACCCACAATCAACCATGTTTGGAAAATTTTGATTTTGTATTATGTTGTAGATGACTATTATGAACTTTTTTTTCTATTTGTTTTCGCGAATGTTGAATTTTCATCGATAAAATGTCAAGTTCGATGAAACCTTATTTTAAAGCTACATTGCAACTTTGTCACGTGAATTGCCATTTTTCACCCACAATCAGCCATGTTTGGAGAACTTTGATTTAGTATTATGTTGTAAATCACTATTAAGAACATTTATTTTCTATTGCATTTCGTGAATGTTGATTTTTAAGTCTACACTGCATATGTGACATGCGAACTCCCATTTGTCACCCATAATCAACCATGTTTGAAGAACTTTAATTTAGGATTGTGTTGTAGATGACTATTAAAAATCTTTATTTTCAATCAATATTTAGGAATGTTGAATTTCCATCGATTGAATGTCGAGCTCGACGAAATCCTGATTTTAAGTCTACATTGCAACTGTGTGATGTGAACTCACATTTTCACCCACAATCAACCATGTTTGGAATACTTTGATTTAGTATTGTTTTGTAGATGACTATTAAAACCTTTATTTTCTATCGATTTTTGTAAATATTTAATTTCCATTGATTTAATGTTGAGTTTGACGAAAACTTAATTTTAAGGGTACGTTGCAAACGTGTCATGCGAAATCCCATTTTTCAAGCATAATCAACCATGTTTGGAGAACTTTAATTTAAGATTAAGCGAACCCCTATGTTTTACCCACCATCAACCATGTTGGGAGTACTTTTATTTAGTATTAAGTTATAGATGACTATTCAAAACTTTTATTTTCCATTTATTTTCGTGAATGTTCAATATCAAACGATTTAATGTTGAGTTCAATGAAAACCACATTTGAAGGCTAGGTTGCAACTGTGTCACATGAACTCTCATCTTTATTCCATAATCAACCATATTTGGAGAACTTTGATTAAGGATTGTGTCGTAGATGATTATTAAGAATCTTTATTTTCTATCGGTTTTGGAGAATGTTTAATTTCCATCAATTTAATGTTGAGTTTAGCAATAACCTGATTTTAAGGATACATTGCAGCTATGTTACGCGAACTCCTATTTTTAACACACAATCAACCATGTTTGGGAAATTTTTTTAAGGATTGTGTTGAAGATGACTATTAAGAACATTTATTTTCTACCGGTTTTCGTGAATGGTGAATTTTCATCAGTTTAATGTCGAATTTCACAAAAACTTGATTTTAAAGCTATGTTGCAGATGTAAAATGCGAACTCCCATTTTTGACCCACAATAAACCATATTTGGAAAAAATTGATTTAAATGTTGTAGATAACTATTAAAAACCTTTATTTTCTATTAGTTTTCCTGAAAATGGAATTTCCATCAATTGAATGTCGAGTTCAATGAAAACCTTATTAGTTTAAGGCTACATTGCATTTGTGTCAAACGAACTTGAAATTTTCACACACAATTATCCATGTTTGGAGAACTTTGATTTAGGATTGTGTTGTAGATGACTATTAAGAATCTTTATTTTCAATCGGTTTTTGTGAAAGTGGAATTTCAATCGATTTAATGTCGAGTTCGACGAAAACCCTATTTTAAGTCTACATTGTAGTTGTGTGACGTGAACTTGCTTATTTCCCCCACAAACATCCATGTTTCGAGAAATTTGATTTAGGATTGTGTTGTATATGGTTATTAAGAATCTTTGTTTTCTATTTATTTTTGTGAATGGTGAATTTCCATCTATTTAATGTCGAGTTCGGCAAAAACCTATTTTTAAGGGTACATTGCAGATGTGTCACGCAAACTCCTTTTTTCACCCATAATCAACGATGTTTGGAGAAATTTTATTTATAACTATTAAGAAATTTATTTTCTATCGATTTTTGTGAATGTTCAATTTCCATCGATTTAATGTCGAGTTCGAGGAAACCCTAATTTTAATTCTACTTTACGGACATGTCATACGAACTCCCATTTTTCACTCATAATCAACCATGTTGGGCTAATTTTTATTTAGGATTATGTTCTAAATGACTATTAAAAACCTTTATTTTCTATTTGTTTTCGTGAATGTTGAATTTCCATCGATTAAATTTGAAGTTTCGCAAAACCCTATTGTAAGACTTCATTGTATCTATGTGACGCGAACTCCCATTTTTCTCCCATAATCAACTATGTTTTAAGAACTTTGATTTAGGATTATGTTGTAGATGACTAATATAACCTTTATTTTCTATCGATTTTTGTGAATGTTAAATTTCTTTCGATTTAATGTCAAGTTTCACAAAAACATGGTTTGAAGGCTATATTGCAGTTTTGTCATGTGAACTCCCATTTTCCACCTACAATCATCCATATTTGGAGAACTTTGATTAGGGATTGTTTTTTAGATGACTATAAAGAAAACCTTTATTTTCTATTAGTTTTCATGAACGTTCAATTTCCATCTATTTGATGTCGAGTTTAATGAAAAGATGACTATTAAGAACCTTTATTTTCTATTGGTTTTCACGAATTTTAAAAATTTCATTGATTTAATGTCGAGTTCGATGAAAACCTAATTTTAATTCTACATTATAGACTTGTCACGCAAACTCCCAGTTTTCACGCATAATCAACCATGTTCGGTGAATTTTGATTTAGGATTATGTTGTAGATGAGTATTAAAAACTTTTATTTGATTTATTTTTCGTGAATGTTAAATTTCCATCGATTAAATGTGGGGTTTGATGCAACCTTATTTGAAAGCTATATTGTAGCTTTGTCATGCGAACTCAAATTTTTCATCCACAATCAACAATGTTTGGAGAACTTTGATTTAAGATTATGTCTTAGATGACTATTAAGAACCTTTATTTTCCAATTTAGTTTTTGTTAATGTTGAATTTCCATCGATTAAATGTCGAGTTCGACGAAACCTAATTTTAAGGCTACATTGCATTTTTGTCAAGCAAACTCCCAATTTTCAACCACAAGAAACCATGTTTGGAAAACTTTGATTGAAGATTATGTTGTAGATGACTATTTAAAACCTTTATTTTCTATTATTTTTCGTAAATATTGAATTTCCATCAATTGAATGTTGCATTTGATGAAAACCCTATTTTATGGCTACATTGCAGTTGTGTTATACAAACTTGAAATTTTCACAAACGAACATCAATGTTTGGAGAACTTTGATTTAGGATTGTGTTGTAGATGACTATTAAGAATCTTTATTTTCCATCGATTTAATGTTGAGTTAAACAAAAACCCTATTTTAAGCCTACATTGTAGTTGTTTGATGCGAAGTTGCCTATTTCACCCACAAACATCCATGTTTTGAGAAATTTGATATAGGATTGTGTTGCAGATGACTATTAAGAATCTTTGTTTTCTATTTATTTTTGTAAATGATGAATTTCCATCGATTTAATGTTGACTTCGGTGAAAACCTATTTTTAAGGCTACGTTGCAGATGTGTCACGCGAACTCTCTTTTTCACCCATAATCAACGATGTTTGGAGAGCTTTTATTTATAAATATTATGAAATTTTATTTTCTATCGATTTAATGTCGAGTTTCATGAAAACCTAATTATAATTCTATGTTGCAGACGCGTCATACGAACTCCAATTTTGACGCATTATCAACCATTTTTGGAGAATTTTTATTTAGGATTATGTTGTAAATGACTATTAGGAACCTTTATTTTCTATTTGTTTTCGTGAATGTTGAATTTCCATCTATTAAATTTCAAGTTTCACAAAATCCTATTTTAAGGCTACATTGCATCTTTGTGACGCAAACTCCCATTTTTGGCCCACAATCAACCATGTTTTGAGAACTTTGATTTAGTATTGTGTTGTAGATGACTATTATGAACCTTTATTTTCTATCTTTCTTTTTGTCAATGCGGAATTTGCATCGGTGAAATGTCGAGTTCGACGAATCATAGTTTTAAGGCTACATTGCATCTTTGTCAAGAAAACTCCTATTTTTCACCCACAATAAATCATATTTGGAAAAATTTGCTCTAAATATTTTAGATGACTATTAAAAACCTTTATTTTCTATTAGTGTTCATGAATATTGAATTTCCAGAGTTCGACAATAACCCTATTTTAAGGCTACGTTGCAGTTGTGTCACAAGAATTGTCATTTTCACCCATAATCAACTATGTTTGGAGAAATTTGATTTAGTACTATGTTGTAGATGACTATTAAGATCATTTATTTTCTTACAGTTTTCATGAATATTTATTTTTCATGGATTTAATGTCAAGTTTGATGAAAACCTGAGTTTAAAGCAACGTTGCAACTTTGTCACACAAACTCCCATTTTTCACACATAATCAACCATGTTTGGAGTACTTTGATTTAGGATTGTGTTGTAAATGATTTTAAGGCTTTTTTGCAGATGTGTCACACAAACTCCCTTTTTTTACCCATAATCAACTATTTTTCGAGAACTTTCATTTATGACTAAGAACATTTATTTTCTACCGATTTTCGTGAATGTTCAATTTCCATCGATTTTATGTCGAGTTCGATGAAAAATTAATTTTAAGGCTATGTTGTAGTTGTGTCACGTGAACTCCCATTTTTCATCCACAATCAGCCATATTTGGAGAACTTTGATTTAGGATTGTGTTGTTGATAACTATTAAGAACCTTTATTTTCTATCGATTTAATGTTGAGTTCGATGAAAACCTCATTTTAAGGATACGTTGTTGTTTTGTCACATGAAATCCCATTTTTCACAAACAATCAACCATGTTTGGTGAACTTTGATTTAGGATTGTGTTGTAGATGACTATTAAAAACTTTTATTTTCAATCAATTTTCGTGAATGTTCAATTTTCATCGATTTAATGTTGAGTTTGATGAAAACCTCATTTTAAGGCTACGTCGTTGTTGTGTCATGTGAACTCTCATTTTTCACAAACAATCAACCATGTTTGAAGTAAACTGATTTAGGATTGTGTTGTAGATGACTATTAAGATCATTTATTTTTTATCGATTTTTGTGAATGTTGAATTTCCATCGATTTAATGTCTAGTTCGATGAAAACCTGATTTTAAATCTACATTGCAGCTATGTCATGCAAACTCGCATTTTTCATCCACAATCAACCATGTCTAGAATACTTTGATATATTATTGTGTTGTAGATGACTATTAAGAACCTTTATTTTCTATCGATTTTCTTAAATATTCAATTTCTATTGATTTAATGTTGAGTTCGACGAAAACCTATTTTCTGGCTACATTGTAGACGTGTCATGCGAACTCCCATTTTTCAAGCATAATCAACCATGTTTGGAGAAAATTAATTTAAGATTATGTTATACATGACTATTAAGAACTCTTATTTTATATTTGTTTTTGTGAATGTTGATTTTTCATCGATTTAATGTCAAGTTCAACGAAAACCTAATTTTAAGGTTACGTTGCAACTGTGTAAAGGGAACCCCTATTTTTCATCCACCATCAACTATGTTGGGTGTACATTTATTCAGGATGAACTTATAGATGACTATTAAGAACTTTTATTTTCTATTTGTTGAATATCAAACGATTTAATGTTGAGTTCAATGAAAACCTAATTTTCAGGCTACGTTTTAGATTTGTCATGTGAACTCTCATTTTTCACCCATAATCAACCATGTTCGAATAATTTTTATTTAGGATTATGTTGTAGATGACTATTAAGATCCTTTATTTTCTATTTATTTTCGTGAATGTTGAATTTCCATCGATTAAATGTTGAGTTCAGCGAAAACCTAATTTTAAGGCTACGCTGCAGCTATTTTACACAAACTCCATTTTTAACCCACAATCAACCATGTTTGGAATTTTTTATTAAGAATTGTGTTGTAGATGACTATTAAGAACCTTTATTTTCTAGCAGTTTTTCTTGAATGTTGAATTTCCATCGATTTAATGTCAAATTTGATGAAAACCTGATTTTAAAGCTATGTTGCAGATGTGTCACGAGAACTCCAATTTTTCACCCACAATCAACCATGTTTAGAGAACTTTGATTTAGTACTATGTTGTAGATGACTATTAAGAACATTTATTTTCTATCGATTTTCGCAAATGTTCAATTTCCATCGATTGAATGTCGAGTTTGACGAAAACTAATTTTAACTGTACATTACAGATGTGTCAGACGAACTCCCATTTTTCACGCATAATCATCCATGTTTAGGGAATTTTGATTTAGGATTATGTTGTAGATGACTATTAATAACTTTTATTTTCTATTTGTTTTCGTGAATGTTGAATTTCCATCGATTAAATGTTCAGGTTGACCAAACCCTATTTTAAGGCCACAATGCATCTTTGTGACGCGATCTCCCATTTTTCACCCATAACTAACCATGTTCGGAGTACTTTTATTTAGGATTGCATTGTAGATGACTATTTTAGAAACTTTATTTTGTATCAATTTTTGTGAATGCTGAATTCCATAGATTTAATGTCGAGTTCGTCAAAAAACAAATTTTAAGGCTACCTTGCAGCTGTGTCATACAAAATCCCATTATTCACCCACAATAAACCATATTTGGATAACTTTGATTTAAGATTGTGTTGTAGATAACTATTAAGAAACTTTATTTTCTATTAGTTTTTCGTGAATGTTGAATTTCAATCGATTTAACGTCGAGTTCGATGAAAACTTGATTTTAAGGCTACGTTGCAGTTGTCAAGTGAGCTCCCATTTTTCATCCACAATCAACCATGTTTCGAGAACTTTGATTTAATATTTTTTTGTAGATGACTATTAAGAACTTTATTTATTTTGCACCCATAATCAACCATCTTTGGAGAACTTTAATTTATGATTGTGTTGTAGATGAATATTAAGTACCTTTATTTTCTATCGGTTCTAGTGAAGGTTGAATTTTCATTGATTTAATATCGAGTTTGATGAAAACCTAATTTTAAGGCTACGTCGCAGTTGTGTCATATGAATTGTCATTTTCACCCACAATCAACTATGTTTGGAGAAATTTGATTTAGGATTGTGTTGTAGATGACTATTAAAACCGTTAGTTTTCTATCAAGTTTTGTGAATGTTGAATTTCTAATGATTTAATGTTGTGTTCAACGAAAACTTGATTGTAGGGCTTCATTGCAGCCGTGTCACGTGACCTCCGATTTTTCACCCACAATTCAACAATATTTGGAGAGCTTCTACTTAGGATTGTGTTATAGATGAGTAATAAGTACCTTTATTTTCTATTGGTTTTAGTGAATATTAAATTTTCATCGATTTAATGTTGAGTTTGATGAAAACCTAAAATTAAGATTACGTTGTAGACGTTTTTGGAGAGCTTCTATCTAGGATTATGTTATAGATGACTATTAAAAAAATATATTTTTTAACGGTTTTTGTAAATGATGAATTTCCATCGACTTAAATTGTGTTTGATGATAACCCAATTTAAACACTACATTGCAGTTGTGTCACACAAACTCCCATTTTTCACCAATAATCAACCATAATTGGATAACTTTGATTTAGGATTGTGTTGTAGATGACTATTAAGAACCTTTATCTTCTATCGGTCTTAGTGAATGTTGAATTTCCATCGATTTAAGTTTGAGATCAAAGAAATCTTGATTTTAAGGCTACGTTACAATTATGTCACATGAGCACTCATTTTTCACCCACAATCAACCATATTCAGAGAACTTTGATTTAGGATTGTGTATGACTATTAAGAACCTTAATTTTTCTATCGGTTTTTGTGAATGTTGAGTTGCCATCAATTTAATGTCGAGTTCATTGAAAACCCTATTTTAAGCCTACATTGCAGTTGTGTCACATGAACTCACATTTTTCACCCACAAACATCCATATTCGAAGATCTTTAATTTAGGATTGTGTTGGAGATGGCTACTAAGAACCTTTCTTATCTATCGGTATTCATTAATGTTGAATTTCGATCGATTTAATGTTGACTTCAACAAAAACATGACTTTAAGTCTACGTTGCAGCTATGCCATCTGAACTCCCATTTTTAACACGTAATCAACCATGTTTTGAGAACTTTGATTTAGGATTGTGCTATAGATGACTATTAAGAAATTTGATTTCTTATCAATTTTTAGGAACATTCAATTTCAATTGATTTAATGTCCGAGTTCAACAAAAAACATATTTTAAGACTACATTACAGTTGTGTCACAAGAACTCCCATTTTTGAGCCACAATCAACCATGTTTGGATAACTCTTATTTAGGATTGTGTTTTAGATGACTATTAAGAACCATTATTTTCTATTGAATTTCATGAATGTTGAATTTCCATAAATTTAATGTTGAGATCGAAAAAAACTTGATTTTAAGGCTACATTACAGGTATGTCACATGTACTTCAATTTTTAACCAAGAATCAACCATGTTTGGAGAACTCCAGTTTAGGATTGTGTTGTAGATGACTATTAAGAATCTTTATTTTTTATTGGTTTTCATCGAACTCAACATTAAATTGATGAAAATTAAACATTTATGAAAACAAATAAAAAATAAAATTTATTAATACTCATCTACAAAACAATCCTAAATTAAAATTCTCCAATGATGGTTGATTGTGGGAGAAAAATGGGAGTTTGCATGACACAGCTGCAATGTAGCCTTAAAATAAAGTTTTTTCTTAGAACTCGACATTAAATCGATGGAAATTAAACATTCAAAAAAAGCAATAGAAAATAAGAGTTCTTAATAATCATCTAAAAACTATTATTAAATCAAAGTTCTCCAAATATGGTTAAATATGGATGAAAAATGGTAGTTCACGTGACACAACTGCAATGTAGACTTAAAATCAAGTTTTTGTCTAACTCGATGTTAAATCGATTGAAATTCAACATTCACGAAAACTAATAGAAAATAAAGTTTCCTTATAGTTATCTACAACACAATCATAAATCAAAGTTATCCAAATATGGTTGATTGTGGGTGAAAAATGGGAGTTCGCATGACACAGTTGCAATGTAGCCTTAAAATCCGGTTTTCGATGTACTCAGCATTAAATCTATGGAAATTGCTGATTCACAAAAATCAATAGAATTAAAGCTAAATTTTTTAATAGTCATCTACAACACAATGATAAATAAAAGTTCTTGAAACATGGTTGATTGTGGGTGACAAATGAGAGTTCATATAACACAACTGCAATTAGACTTAAAATCTGGTTTTCATCGAACTCGACAATAAATCAATGAAATTTCAACATTCACGAAAACTGATAGAAAATAAAGGTTCTTAAAAGTCATCTACAATAAAATACTAAATCAAAATACTCCATACATGGTTGATTGTGTGCGAAAAATGAGTGTTCGCGTGACACAGCTGCAATGTAGCCTTAAAATTAAGTTTTTCATTGAACTCGATCGTAAACTGATGCAAATTAAACACTCACAAAAACTGATAGAAAATAAAGGTTCTTACTAGTCATCTACAACATAGTACTAAATCAAAGGACTCCAAACATGGTTGATTGTCTATGAAAAATGGGAGAAGCGTGACACAGCTGCAACATAGATTTAAAACAGGTTTTCGTTGAACTCGACATTTAATTGATGGAAATTCAACTTTCATGAAAACCAATAGAAAAAAAGGTTTCTAATAGTTATCTAAACATACTTTTAAATAAATTTCAACCAAACATGGTTTATTATGGGTGAAAAATAGGTGTTCGCTTGACACATCTGCAGCGTAGCCTTCAAATTAGGTTTCTGTCGAACTCGACAATACATCCTCGAAAATTCAACGTTCACGAAAACTGATACAAAATAAAGGTTTTTAATAGTCATTTATAGCACAATACTAAATCAAAGTTCTTCAAACATGATTTATTGTGGGCGACAAATGGGAGTTCGTGTGACACAACTGCAATCCTAAATCAAAGTTCTCCAAACATGGTTGATTGTGGTTGAAAAATCAGAGATCGTGTGACACAACTGCAACATAGAATTAAAATCACGTTTTCTTCGAACTTGACATTAAATCGATGGAAATTGAATATTCACAAAAAATCATAGAAAATAAAACACAATCCTATATCAAAGTTCTCAAAAAAAAATTGATTGTGAGTGAATGGGAGTTCGTGTGACACAACTGTAACATAGCCTCAAAATCAGGTTCTCGTCAAACTCGACATTAAATCGATGGAAAGTCGACCTTCACGAAAATCGATAAAAAATAAATGTTCTTAATAGTCATCTACAACACAATCCTAAATCAAAGTTATCCAAACATGGTTGATTGTGGGTAAAAAATAGGACTTCACGTAACAAAGATGCAACATAGCCAATCGAAATTGAATCAATGGAAATTGAACATTCACAAAAACCAATATAAGAAAAAAGGTTATTTATAGTCATCTACAACACAATACTAAATAAATGTTCTCCAAACATGGTTGATTGTGGGTGAAAAAGTGGAGCTCATGTGACACAGTTGCAATGTAGCCTTACAATTAGGCTTCCGTCAAACTCGACATTAAATCAATGAAAGTTCAACATTAACGAAAACCCTTAGAAAATAAAGGTTATTGAATTAGGATTGTGTTGTATATGACTATTAAGAACCTTTATTTTCTATAGGCTTTTGTGAATGTTGAATCTCCATCGACTAAATGTCGAGTTTGATGAAAACTTGATTTTAAGGCTACATGCACCTGTGTCATGTGAACTTCTATTTTTCACCCAAATCAACTATGTTTGGTGAAATTTTATTTAGTATTAAGTTGTAGATGACTATTAAGATCCTTTATTTTCTATCGGTTTTGATGAATGTTGAATTTTCAACGATTTATCGTCAAGTTCAATGAAAACCTGATTTTAAGACTACGTTTCAGCTATGTCACGTAAACTCCCATTATTCACCCATAATCAACCATGTTTGTAGAATTTTTATTTAGCATTGTGTTGAAGATGACTATTAAGATTTTTTATGTTCTTTCGGTTTTAGTGAATTTCTGAATTTCCATTGATTTATTATTGAATTAAACGAAAACTTGATTTTAAGGCTACGTTCGAGCTGTGTCATGCGAACTCCCATTTTCAACCAAAATCAACAATGTTTGGAGAACTTTAAATTAAAATTTTATTCTAGATTAATTGTAAGAACCTTCAATTTCTATCGGTTTTTGCGAATGTCAAACTTCCAATGATTTAATGTTGAGTTCAACGAAAACCTGATTTTAAGGCTAATTTGCAGCTGTTATGAGAACTTTTATGCTGTAGATGACTAGTAAAAACCTTTATTTTCTATCAGTGTTTGTGAATGTTTAAGGTCAAGTTCAATGAATTTTTTTGAACATAATCCTAAATCAAAATTCTTCAAACATGGTTGATTATGGGTGAAAAATGCAAGTTCGTGTCACAAATCTAAAACGTAGCTTAAAATTAGGTTTTTAACAAACTAGTCATTAAATCGATAAAAAATAAATGTTCTTAATAGTCATAAATCAAAGTCCTCGAAAAATGGTTGATTATGGGTGAAAAAAAGGAGTTTGTGTGACACATCTGCAAAGTCGACATAAATTAGGATTTTGCCGAAATCGACATTAAATCGATAGAAAACAAAGATTCTTAATAGTCATCTACAACACAATCCTAAATCAAAATTCTCCAAAAGTGGATGATTGTAGGCGAAAAATGGGAGTTCGCATGACACAGCTATAACGTAGCCTTAAAATCAGGTTTTCATCGAACTTGATATTAAATCGATGAAAATTCAACATTCACAAAAATCGATAGAAAATAAAGATTCCTATTAGTCATATACAACACAATCCTAACTAAAAATTCTCCAAACATGGTTGATTATGTGTGAAAAATAGGAGTTCGCGTGACAAGTCTGCAATGTAGAATTAAAATTAGGTTTTCATTGAACTTGACATTAAATCGATAGAAATTGAACATTCGCGAAAATCGATAGAAAAAAAATGTTTTTAATAGTCATCCACAACACAATACTAAATCAAAGTTCTCCAAACATGGTTGATTGTGAATAAAAAATAGGATTTTGCCCCACACTGATGCAACGTTGCCTTAAAATCAGATTTTAGTCGAAAATAACATTAAATCAATGGAAATTCAACATTGACGAAAACTGTAACAAAATAATTGTTCTTAATAAGTCATCTACAGTACAATACTAAATCAAAGTTCTCCAAATATGGTTGATTGTGGGTAAAAAATGGGAGTTCACGTGACAAAACTGCAACGTAGCCTTCAAATTAGGTTTTCGTCAAAGTTGACACGAAATCAAAAGAAACTTAACATTCACAAAAATTGATAGTAAATAAAGGTTATTATTAGTCATCTACAACATAATCCTAAATCAAAATTTTCAAATCTCGGTTGATTGTGGGTGAAAAATAGGAGTTCGCATCACAAAGATACAATGTAGCATTATAATAGGATTGCACGAAACTTGAAATTTAATACATGGAAATTCAAAATTCATGAAAACAAATAGAAAATAAAGGTTCTTAATAGTCATTTACAAGCATAATCCTAAATAAAAGTTCTCCAAAAATGGTTGGTTATGCGTGAAAAATGGGATTTCGTATGACACGTCCACAACGTAGAATTAAAATTAGGTTTTTGTTGAACTCGACATTAAATCGATGGAAATTGAACATTCATGAAAATCGATAGAAAATAATTTTTCTTAATATAGATAAATAAAAGTTCTCCAAACATTGTTGATTATGGGTGAAAAAGGGAATTTGCGTAACACATCTACAACGTAGCCTTAATTTTAGGGTTCATTGTGGGTGAAAACAGGTTGTTTTCTTTTCAAATATGCAATGTAGCCTTAAAATTAGGTTTCTTCAAACTCGACATTTAATCGATGGAAATTTAAGATTCACAAAAAAAAAATAGAAAATAAAGGTTCTTAATAGTCATTTACTACTTAATCATGAATCAAAGCTCTCCAAACATAGTTGATTATGGGTGATAAATGGGAGTTCGCATGACAAAGCTACAATGTAGCTTTAAAATAATGTTTCGTCGAACTCCACATTTAATTGATGGAAATACAACATTCACGAAACCAAATAGAAAATAAAGGTTCTTAATAGTCAACTACAACAAAATCCTAAATCAAAATTCTCTAAACCTTGTTGATTATGTGTGAAAACTAGGAGTTCATGTGACAACTCTGCAATGTAGAATTAAAATTAGGTTTTCATCGAACTCGACATTAAATCGATGGAAATTGAACATTTGCGAAAACCGATAGAAAATAAATTTTCTTAATAGTCATCTCCAACACAATACTAAATCAAAGTTCTCCATACATGATTGAATGTGAATAAAAAATAGGAGTTTGTGCGACACAGATGCAACATAGCCTTAAAATCAGATTTTGGTCGAACATGACATTTAATCAATGGAAATTCAACATTGACGAAAACCATAACAAAAAAATTGTTCTTAATAGTCATCTACAATACAATACTAAATCAAAGTTCTCCAAACATTGTTGATTTTGGGTGAAAAATGGGAGCTCACATGACACAACTGCAACGCAGCCTTAAAATCAACTTTTCATCGAACTCGATATTAAATAGATGGAAATTGAGCATTCATGAAAACTAATAGAAAATAAAGGTTCTTTATAGTCATCTAAAAAATAATCCTAAATCAAAGTTCTCCAAATATGGATGATTGTGGGTGAAAAAAGGGAGTTCATGTGACAAATCTAAAATGTAGCCTTCAAATCAGGATTTCGTGAAACTTGATTACGTGTCAAAAATGGGAGTTCACGTGACAAAACTGCAATGTAGCCTTCAAATCAAGTTTTCGTTAAACTTGTCATTAAATCGAAAGAAAAACATTCAAGAAAAATTGATAGAAAATAAAGGTTATTATTAGTCATCTACAACATAATCCTAAATCAAAGTTGTCAAAACCTGGTTGATTGTGGGTGAAAAATGGGAGTTCGCGTCACAAAGATGCAATGTAGCCTTAAAATAGGGTTTCATGAAACTTGAAATTTCATCGATGGAAATTCAACATTCACGAAAACAAATAGAAAATAAAAGTTCTTAATAGTCATTTACAACATAATCCTAAATAAAAATTCTACAAACATGGTTGATTATGGGTGAAAAATGGGAATTCGTATCACACATTTGCAACGTAGAATTAAAATTAGGTTTTTGTCGAACTTGACATTAAATCGATAGAAAATAATTTTTCTTAATATTTATAAACAAAAGTTCTCCAAACATCGTTGATTATTGGTGAAAAAGGGAGTTCACGTGAGACATCTGCAATGTAGCCTTAAAATTACGTTTTCGCCGAACTGAACATTAAATCGATGGAAATTCACCATTCACAAAAATAAATAGAAAACAAACATTCTTAATACTCATCTACAACACAATCCTAAATCAAATTTGTCCAAACATGGATGTTTGTGGGTGAAACAAAGATGTAGCCTTAAAATAGGGTTTTCGTCGAACTCAACATTAAATCGTTGGAAATTCCACTTTCACAAAAGCTGATTGAAAATAAAGATTTTTAATAGTCATCTACAACACAATCCTAAATCAAAGTTCTCCAAACATGGATATTCGTGTGTGAAAATTTCATCTTTGTGTGACACAACTGCAATAGTCATGTACAACATTTAAATCAAATTTTTACAAATATGGTTTATTGTGGGTGAAAAATGGAAGTTTTTTTGACAAAGATGCAATGTAGCCTTAAAATTAGGTTTCGTCGAACTCAACATTTAATCGATGGAAATTCAACATTCACAAAAACAAATATAAAATAAAGGTTCTTAATAGTTATCTACAACACAATACTAAATAAAAGTTCTCCAAACATGGTTGATTGTTTGTGAGCAATGGGAGTTCACATGACACATATGCAACATAGTTTTAAAATCAAATTTTCATCAAATTCGACATTAAACTGATGGAAATTCACCATTCACGAAAACCGGTAGAAAATAAATCTTCTTAATAGTCATCTACAACACAATCCTTAATAAAATTTCTCGAATATGGTTGATTGTGGGTTAAAAATGGGAGTTCGCGTAACATAGCTACAAGATAGCCTTAAAATCAGGTTTTTGCTAAACTCGACATTAAATTGATGGAAATTCAACATTCTCAAAAACCAAATGAAAATAAAGATTCTTAATAGTCATCTACGACACAATCCTTAATCAAAGTTCTTCAAATATGGTTGATTGTGGAATAAAAATGAGAGTTCGTGTGACATAGATGCAATGTAGCCTTAAAATGTGGAATAAAATTACTCCGAACATGGTTGATGGTGGGTAAAAAATACGGGTTCACGTGAGATAGCAGCAATGCAGCCTTAAAATTAGGTTTTCGTTGAACTAGAAATTAAATCGCTGAAAAATTAACATTCACAAAAATAAACAAAAAATAAAGCTTCTTAATAGTAATGTATAACATAATCTTAAATTAAAGTTCTTCAAAAAATGTTGATTATGCTTGCAAAAAGGGAGTTCACATGACACGTCTGCAACGTAGCCTTAAAATTAGGATTTTCGTCAAACTCAACATTAAATCAATGAAAATTAAATATTTATGAAAACCGATAGAAAATAAAGGTTCTTAAAAGTCATCTAGAACACAATAATAAATCAAAGTATTCCAAACATGGTTCATTGTGGGTGAAAATGCAAGTTCGAATGACATGCTGCAATGTGGACTTAAAATCAGGTTTTCGTCGAACTCAACATTAAATCAACGGAAATTCAACATTCACAAAAATTGATAGCAAATAAAGATTCTTAATAGTCATCTACAACACAATCTTATATTAAAGTTTTTCAAACATGGTTGATTGTGGGTGAGAAATGGGAGTTCACATGTAACATCTACAGTGTAGACTTAACATCAACATTCACGAAATCCAATAGAAATTAAATGTTCTTAATAGTCATCTACAACATAATACCAAATCAAAGTTCTCCAAAAATGGTGTATTGTGGGTGAAAAATGGGAGTTCGCGTGACAAAGGTGCAATGTAGCTTGAAAATAAGGTTTCGTCGAACTTGACATTTTATCGATGAAAATTCAACATTCGAGAAAACAAATAAAAAATAAGGTTCATAATAGTCATCTACAACATAATACAAAATCAAAATTCTCCAAACATGGTTGATTGTTGGTGAAAAATGGCAGTTCACATCACACAAGTGCAACGTAGCCTTAAATTCAAGTTTTGGTCTAACTCGACAATAAATAGTTGCAAATTCAACATTCACGAAAATCGATAGAAAATAAAGGTTTAGTACTCATCAACAATAAAATACTAAACAAACGTTCTCCAAACATAGTTGATTAAGGGTGAAAAATAGGAGTTCATGTGACAAATTTGCAACATAGCCTTAAAATTAGGCTTTCATGAAACACGACATTAAATCAACGGCAATACAATATTCATGAAAACCTAATAAAAATAAAAGGTTCTTAATAGTCATCTACAACACAATCCTCAATCAAAGTTCTCCAAACATGCTTGATTGTGTTTCAAAAATGGGAGTTCATATGACACAGCTGCAAAGTAGCCTTAAAATCAGGTTTTCGTCAAACTCGACATTAAATCATTGGAAGTTTGACATTCACAAAAACCAATAGAAATTAAAGGTTCTTAATATTCATCTATAAAATAAAATTAATTATAAATTTCTCCAAACATTGTTGATTGTGGTTGAAAAATGGGAGTTCACGTGACAATGCTGCCACATAGCTTTAAAATCAGATTTTCGTCGAATTTGACATTTAATCGATTGAAATTCAACATTCACGATTTTTTTTTGAAAATAAAGGTTCTTAATAGTCATCAACAATGTAATCCTAAATCAAAGTTCTCCAAACATGGTTTATTATGGGTGAAAAAAGGGAGTTCGTGTGACACATCTGCAACGTAGCCATAAAATTAGGTTTTTGTCAAACTTGATAATAAATCAATTGAAATTCAACACTCACAAAAAATTGATAGAAAATAAAGTTTCTTAATAACAACACAATAATAATTCAAATCTCTCCAAACATGGTTAATTGTGTGTGAAAAATATGAGTTTGCATAACACAACTGAAATGTAGCCTTAAAATCAAGTTTTCATCGAACTCAACATTATATCGATGGAATATCAACATCGACGAAAACCGATAGAAAATAAAGGTTCTTAGTAGTCATCTACAACTTAATCCTAAATAGAATTTCTTGAAACATGGATGATTATGGGTGATAAAAGGGAGTTCGTGTGACACAACTGCAACATAACCATAAATTTTGGTTTTTCTCGAACTTGACATTAAATCGATGGAAATTGTTCATGAAAATCAATAGAAAATAAAGGTTCTTAATACTCATCTACAACACAATACTAAATCAATTTTCTCCAAACATGGTTGATTGTGGGTGAAAAATAGGAGTTCATGTGACACAACTTCAATGTAGCCTTAAAATCAGGTTTTCGTTGAATTTGACATTAAATCAAGGGAAATTCAACATTCACAAAAACCGATTGAAAATCATGGTTCTTAATAGTCATCTACATAACAATCCTAAATCAAAGTTCTCCAAAAATGGTTGATTGTGAGTGAAAAATGGGAGTTCACGGGACAAAGTTGCAACGTAGCCTTAAAATAATGTTTTTCTCGAATTTGACATTAAATTGATGGAAATTCAACATTCACAAAAATTCGATAGACTATAAAGGTTTTTAAAAGTTATCTACAACTCAATCCTAAATGAAAGCTCTCCAAACATGGTTGATTGTGGGTGAAAATGGGAGTTCGTATGACACAGCTTGAACGTAGCCTTAAGATCAAGTTTTCATTGAACTCGACATTAAATCAATAAGAATTTAACATTCACGAAAACTGAAAGAATATAAAAATCTTAATAGTCATATACAACACAATCCTAAATAAAAAGTCTCCAAACATGGTTGATTGTGGGTGAAAAATCAGAGTTTACGTGACATAGCTGAAACGTAGTCTTAAAATCAGGTTTTCATTGAACTTGACATTAAATTGTTGGAAATTCAACATTCATCAAAACCGATAGAAAATAAAGGATCTTAATAGTCATCTACAACTTAATCCTAAATAAAATTTTACCAAACATGGTCGATTGTGGGTGAAATGGGAGTGACGTGAGATAGTTGGACCGTAGCCTTAAAATAAGGTTTTCGTTGAACTCGACATTAAATCGTTGGAAATTCAACATTAATGAAAACCGATAGAAAATAAAGAATCTTAATAGTCATTTAGAACTTAATACTAAATAAAATTTCACCAAACATGGTTGATTGTGGGTAATATGGAAGTTCACATGACACAGCTGCATGTAGCCTGAAAATCAAGTTTTCATCGAACTCGACATTTAGTCGATGAAAATTCAACATCACAAAATCCTATAGAAAATAAAGGTTCTTAATAGTCATATACAACACAATTCTATTTCAATAACATTTATTTTCTATGGGTTTCCCTGAAGGTCAAATTTCCATCGATTTAATGTCGAGTTTGACGAGAACCTGGTTTTAAGGCTATGTTACAGCTGTGTCACTTGAACTCCCATTCACCAACAATAAAAAATGTTTTGAGAACTCTGATATAAGATTGTGTTGTAGATTAACAACCTTTATTTTCTATCAATTTTTTTGAAAGTTCAATTTCCATCGATTTAATGTCAAGTTCGAAGAAAATGTGATTTTAATTCTATGTTCCAATTGTCTCACACGATCTCTGATTTTTCACCCACAATAAACCATGTTTGGAGAACATTGATTTAGGATTGTGTTGTAGATGACTATTAAGAACCTTTGTTCTCTATCATTTTTCATGAATGTTGAATTTCCATCGATTTAATGTCAAGTTCTAAAAAAAATTGATTTTAGGGCAACTTTGCAATTGTGTCACACGAACTCCCATTTTTCGCCCACAATAAATCATGTTTGAAGAACTTTTATTTAGTATTGTGTTGTAAATGACTATTAAAAACCTTTATTTTCTATCAATTTTCATGAACATTGAATTTCCATCGATGTATTGTCAAGTTCAACGAAAACGTAATTTGAAGGCTATATTGCAGTTGTGTCACATGAACTCTCATTTATCACCCTCAATCAACCATGTTTGGAGAACTTTGATTTAGGATTATGTTGTAGATGACTATTAAGAACCTTTAATTTCTATTAGTTTTAGAGAATATTGAATTTGCATCGATTAAATGTCGAGTTCGACAAAAACCTGTTTTAAGGCTATGTTACAGCTGTGTCACGCTTCTCCCATTTTTCATACACAATCAACCATGTTTGGAGTACTTTGATTTAGTACTATGTTGTATATGACTAGTAAGAACCTTTATTTTCTACCAGTTATTGTGAGTGTTTAATTTCCATCGATTTACGATCGATTTCAATGTAAAACTTGATTTTAAGGCTATGTTGCAGCTGTGTCACACAAACTCTAATTTTTCACACATAATCAACCATGTTTGTAGTACTTTGATTTAATACTATGTTGTATATGACTAGTAAGAACCTATATTTTCTATCAGTTTTTGTGAGTGTTTAATTTCCATCGATTTGCGGTCAATTTCAATGTAAAACTTGATTTTAAGGCTACGTTGCAATCGTGTCACGTGAACTCTAATTTTTCACACACAATCAACCATGTTTGGAGTACTTTGATTTAGTATTGTATTGTAGATGACTTTTAACAAACTTTATTTTCTATTAGTTTTCATGAATGTTGAATTTTCATCGATTTAATGTCGAGTTCGATGAAAACCTGATTTCAAGTCTAATTGCAGTTATGTCATAAGAACTTCCATTTCTCACCCACAATCAACCATATTTGAAGAACTTTTATTTAGCATTGTGTTGCAGATGAGTATTAAAATCCTTTATTTTCTATCAATTTTCGTGAATGTTCAATTTCTATCGATTTAATGTTGAGTTCGACAAAAACTTAATTTTAAGTCTACGTTGTAGCTGTGTCATGCAAAATCCCATTTTTCACCCACAATCAACCATGTTTCGAGTACTTTAATTTAGTATTGTGTTTTTACATGACTATTAAGACCCTTTATTTTCTATAATTTTTTGTGAATATTCAATTTCCATCAGTTTAATGTTGAGTTCAATGAATACCTAGTTTTTAAAGGCTATGTTGTCGTGGTGTTATGATAACTCCCCTTTTTCACAAACAATAAACCATGTTTGAAGAACTTTGATTTAGATTGTGTTCTAGATGACTATTAAGAACCTTTATTTTCTATTGGTTTTCATGAATGTTGAATTTCCATCAATTTTATGTCGAGCTCAAAGAAAACCCGATTTTATGGCTATGTTGTAGTTGTGTCACGAGAACTTCCATTTTTCACCCACAATCAACCATGTTTGGAAAACTTTGATTTAGGATTGTGTTTATTAACAACCTTTATTTTCTATGGGTTTTCGTGAATGTTGAATTTTCATCGATTTAATGTCGAGTTTGATGGAAAACTATTTGTAACGCTACGTTGCTACTGTGCCACATGAACTCCAGTTTTTCACCCACAATCAACCATGTTTGGAGAACATTTATTTAGGATTGTGTTATAGATGACTATAAAAAACCTTTTTCTTTGATTGGTTTTCATGAATGTTCAATTTCCATCGATTCAATTGGCTACATTTAATCTTTATTACATTAACTCCTATTTTTTACCCACAATCAACCACATTTGGAGAACTTTGATTAAGCATTGAGTAGTAGATGAATATTAAGAATCCTTATTTTTCTATCAGTTTTCGTGAATGTTCAATTTCCATTGATTTAATGTCAAGTTTGACGAAAACCTAATTTTAAGGCTACTTTGCAACTGAGTCACTGCAACTATCCCATTTCTCACCAATAAAATTTCTCCAAACATGGTTGATTGTATGTGAAAAATAAGAGTTCGCGCGACATAGTTACAACGTAACCTTAAAATCAATGTTTTTCATTGAACTTGACCTTAAATCGATGGAAATTAAACATTCACAAAAACTAATAGAAAATAAAGGTTTTTACTAGTCATCTACAACATAGTACAAAATCAAACTATTCCAAACATGGTTGATTATGTATACAAAAATGGGATTTCACATGACACAGCTGCAACATAGTCTTAAAATCAGGTTGTCGTCAAATTTGACATTTAATCGATAGAAATTCAACATTCTTGAAAACTAATAGAAAATAAAGGTTCTTAATAGTTATCTACAACATAAATTCTAAATAAAAGTTCTCAAAACATTGTTAACTGAGGGTGAAAAATGGGAGTTCGTATGATACAACTGCAACGTTGCCTTAAAATCAAATTTTCTTAGAACTTGACATTAAATCGGTGGATATTCAACATTCATGAAAAATGATAAAAAATAAAGGTTCTTAATAGAAATCTACAACACAATCCTAAATCAAAGTTCTCAAAACAAGGTTGATTGTGTATAAAAAATTAGACATCACTTGACACAGCTACAACGTAGAATTAAAATCACTTTAGCTTCGATCTTGACATTAAATCGATGGAAATTAAACATTCACGAAAACCGATAGAAAATAAAGGTTCTTAATAGTCATCTACAACACAATAATAAATTAAAGTTATACAAAGATTGTTGATTGTGCGTGAAAAATGGGAGTTCATCTGACAAATCTGTAATGTAGCCTTAAAATTAGGTTTTCGTCGAACTCAACATTAAATCGATGGAAAATAAACATTCACAAAAATTGATAGAAAATAAAGGTTCTTTATAGTCATCTATAACACAATCCTAAATCAAAGCTCTCCAAACATGGTTAATTGTGGGTAAAAAATGGGAGTTCGCTTGACACAACTACAACATAGCCTTAAAATTTGGTTTTTGTGAAACTTGATATTAAATCAATGGAAATTCAACATTCACGAAAAAATACAGATAGAAAATAAAGGTTCTTAATAGTGATATACAACATAATCTTAAATCAATGTTCTCCAAATATGGTTAATTGTGGGTAAAAAATTGGAGTTTGCGTGACAAAGCTCCAACCTAGCCTTAAAATAAGGTTTTTGTCGAACTCGACATTAAATCGATGGAAATTTAATATTCATGAAAACCAATAAAAAAATAAAAGGTTCTTAATAGTAATCTACAACATAATCCTAAATAAAATTTCTCCAAACATGGTTTGATTATGGGTAAAAAAGGGCATTTGGCGTGACACATCTATAATGTTGCCTAAAAATTAGATTTTTGTCGAAGTCGACACTAAATCGATGGAAATTAAATATTTATGAAAATCGATAGAAAATAAAGGTTCTTAATAGTCATCTACAACACAATCCTAGATTAATGTTCTCCAAACATGGTTGATTGTGGATGAAAAAGCAACCATCTGATAGAAAAAGAAGGTTATTAATAACTTCATCTACAACACAATCCTAAACTAGAGTTCTCCAAACACGGTTGATTGTGGGTTAAAAATTGGAGTTCATGTGACATACCTGTAATGTAGCCTTAAAATCAAGTTTTTTTCAATCTCGACATTAAATTTATGGAAATTCAACATTCACGAAAGTCAATAGAAAATAAAGGTTCTTAATAGTCATCTAAAACACTATTCTAACTAAATAAGAGTTATCCAAACATGGTTGATTGTGGGTCAAAAATGGGAGTTCGTGTGAAACAGCTACAATGTAGTCTTAAAATATGGTTTATGTTGATCTCGGACATTAAATCAATTGAAATTCAATGTTCATAAAAATCGATAAGAAATAAAATTTCTTAATAGTCATCTGCAGCACAATCCTAAATCAAAGTTCTCCAAACATGGTTGATTACGTGTTAAAAATGGGAGTTCGGATGGCATAGCTACAACATAGACTTAAAGTCACATTTTCATTGAATTCAACATTAATGAATATCAGTAGATAAGAAAGGTTCTTAGTAGCCATCTACGACACAATCCTAAATTAAAGCTCTCCAAACATGGATGTTTATGGGTGAAAATGTGAGTTCATGTGACACAACTGCAATATAGGTTTAAAATAGGGTTTTCAATGAACTCGACATTAAATTAATGGAAACTCAACATTCACAAAAACCGATAGAAAATTAAGGTTCTTAATAGTCATGTACAACACAATCCTAAATCAAAAGTTCTCCAAACATTGTTGATTGTGGGTGAAAAATGAGTGCTCATGTGATATATCTGTAGTGTAGCCTTAAAATCAAGATTTCTTCCATCTCAAACTTAAATCGATGGAAATTCAACATTCACTAAAATTGATAGAAAATAAAGGTTCTTAATACTCATCTACAACATAATCCTAAATAAAAGTTATCCAATTATGGTTGATTATGGGTGAAAAATGGGAGTTTGTGTGACACAACTGCAATGAAGCGTTTAAATTGGGTTATCGTCAAACATAATTTACATCGATGGAAATTCAACATTTACAAAAACCGTTAAAAAACATATTTTTTTAATAGTCATCTATAACATAATCCTAGATAGAAGCTCTCCAAAAACGTCTGCAACGTAATCTTAATTTTAGGTTTTCATCAAACTCAACATTAAATCGATGAAAATTGAATATTCACTAAAACCAATAGAAAATAATGGTACTTAATACTCATCTATAACACAATCCTAAATAGAAGCTCTCCAAATATTATTGAATTGTGGGTAAAAAATGGGAGTTCACGTGACACAGCTGCAATGCAGCCTTAAAATCAAGTTTTCGTTGAACTCAGCATTAAATCATTGGAAATTCAACATTCACAAAACTCGGTACAAAGTAAAGGTTCTTAATAGTCATCTAAAACTTAATCCTAAATAAAAGTTCTCCAAACATGGTTGATTATCAGGGGGAAAATAGGAGTTCCCATGAGACAACTGCAATGTATCGTTAAAATCAAGTTTTCATCGAACTCGACATTAAATCGATGAAAATTCAACATTCACTAAAACCGATAGAAAATAAAGGTACTTAATAGTCATCTGAAACGCAATCCTAAATAAAAGCTCTCCAAACAAGGTTCATTGTGGGTGAAAAATGGGAGTTCACGTGACAAAGCTACAACATAGCTTTCAAATTAGGTTTTCATCGAACTCAACATTAATTTAAAGTAAATTAAACATTCAGGAAAAGTAATAGAGAGTAAAGGTTCTTAATAGTCACTATAACACAATCCTATATCAAATTTATCCAAACATGGTTGATTTTGGGTTAAAAAATGGGATTTCGCTTGACATAACTACAACATACCCTTAAAAACAAGTTTTCATCAAACTCAACATTAAATTGATGGAAATTCAACATTCAATAGTCACCTACAACACTATCCTAAATCAAAGTTCTACAAACATAGTTGATTTGTGTGAAAAATGAGAGTTCGCATAAAATTACTACTATAGAGCCTTAAAATCTATTCTTTTCGAACTTGACATTAAATTGATGGAAATTTAAAATTCACAAAATCTAATAGAAAATAGAGGTTCTAATGGTCACCTACAAAACAATCTTAAATAAAACTTCTCCAAACATGGCTGTCTATAGGGGAAAAATGGGAGTTTGCATGACACAATTGCAAATTGGCCTGAAAATCTGGTTTTTGTCAAACTCTACATTAAATCGATGGAAGTTCAACATTCATGAAAACTAATAGAAAATAGAGGTTTTTAATGGTCATCTACAACACAATCCTAAATCAAAGTTCTCCAAACATGGTTGGATTATGGGTGAAAAATGGAAGTTTTGGTCACACAGTTGCAACATAGCTTTGAAACTCAACATACACAAAAACTGATAAAACAAATAAAAAATTAATAGTCATCTAAAACACAATCCTAAATCAAAGTTCTCCAAACATGGTTGATTTTTTGAAAATGAGCGTTCGCATGACATAGCTTTAATGTAGCCTTATGATCAAGATTTCATTGATCTCAACATTAAATTGAATGAAATTTAACATTCACTAAAACCGACAGAAAATAAAGGTTCTTAATAGTCATCTACAACACAATCCTAAATCAACATTATCCAAATATAGTTGATTGTGGGTTAAAAATGGGAGTTCGTGTGACACAAATGCAACCTTTAAAAAAAAAAACCGTCAAACTCAACATTCAATCGATGGAAATTCAACATTGACAAAAATTGATAGAAAATAAAGGTTCTTAATAGTAATCTACACCATAATCATAAATAAAACTTATCCAAACATGGTTGATTATGCGTGAAAAATGGAATTTTGCATTATACATCTGCAACATAACCTTAAAATTATGTTTTCAATGAATTCGACATTAAATCAATTAAAATTCAACATTCACAAAAACCGATAGAAAATAAAGGTTCTTAATAGTCATCTGAAAAACAATATTAAATTAGAGTTCTTCAAACATGGTTGAATTATGGGTGAAAAATGGGAGATCGTGTGACACAGCTGCAACGTAGCCTTAAAGACAGGTTTTTGTAGAACTCAACATTAAATCATTGGAAATTGAACATTGACAAAAACTGATAGAAACTAAAGGTTCTTATTAGTCATCTACAACTCAATACTAAATCAAAGTTCTCTAACATGGTTGATTGTGGATGAAAAATGGGAGTTCGCGTGACGCATCTACAACATAGCCTTAAAATCAGGTTTTCGTCAAATTCGTCATTAAATCGATGGAAATTCAACATACACAAAAACAGCTAGAAAATAAAGGTTCTTAATAGTTATCCACAACACAATCCTTAATAAAAATTTCCAAACATGGTTGATTGTGTGTTAGAAATGGGAGTTTGTGTAACATAGCTCCAACCTAGCCTTAAAGTCAGGTTTTCGCTAAACTCAACATTAAATCGATGGAAATTCAACATTCTCCAAAACTGATAGAAAATAAAAATTATTAATAGTCATATACAACACAATCCTTAATCATAGTTCTCCAAATATGGTTGATTGTGGAAGAAAAATTGGAGTTCGTGTAACACAGCTGCAATGTTGCCTTAAAATGTGCTTTTCATTGAACACAACATTAAATTGTTTGATATTCAACAAATAGAAATTAAATGTTCCTAATAGTCATCTACAATTTAATCTTGAATAAAATTACTCCCAACATGGTTGACGGTGGGTGAAAAATAGGGGTTCACTTTACACAGTTGCAACGTAGCCTTAAAATTAGGTTTTCGTTGAACTCGTTATTAAATCAATGAAAAATCAACATTCACAAAAACAAATAGAAATTAAGGGTTTTAATAGTCATGTATAACATAATCTTAAATTAAATTTCTCCAAACATGGTTGATTATGCTTCAAAAATTGGAGTTCACATGACAGATATACAATGTAGCCAAAAAATAGGTTTTCGTCGAACTCAACATTAAATCAATGGAAATTGAATATTTATGAAAATTGATAGAAAATAAAATTTCTTAATAGTCATCTACAACACAATACTCAATCAAAGCATTCCAAACATGGTTGATTGTGGATGAAAAATGTGAGTTTGCATGACACAGCTGTAATGCAGACTTAAAATCCGGTTTTTGTCGAACTTGACATTAAATCGATGGAAATTCAATATTCACAAAAATCGATAGAAAATAAAGGTTCTTAATAGTCATCTACAACACAATCCTAAATCAGAGTTCTTCAAACATGGTTCATTGTGGGTGACAAATGGGAGTTCGCATGTCACAACTGCAGTGTAGACTTAAAATTAGGTATTCATCGAACTTGACATTAAATCGATTAAAATTCAACATTAATGAAAACAGATAGAAAATAAAGGTGTTTAATAGACATCTACAACACAATCCTAAATCAAACCTCTCCAAACATGGTTGATTCTTTGTGAAAAATGGGAGTTCACTTGACACAACAACAATGTAGCCTTAAAATGAGGTTTTCATCGAACTCAACATTAAATCGATAGAAAATAAAGGTTCCTAATACTCATCGAAAACACAATCATAAATCAAAGTTAACCAATCATGGTTGTTGTGGGTGAAAATGAGAGTTCGCATGACACATCTACAATGTAGCCTTAAAATAATTTTTTTTTCAAAGTCAACATTAAGTAAATGCAAATTCAAGATTCATGAAAACTAATAAACAATAAAAGTTATTAATAGTCATCTACAAAACAATATTAAATCAAAGTTCTCCAAACATGGTTGATTGTGGATGAAAAATGGGAGTTCACATGACACAACTAAAATGTAGCCTTAAAATAAGGTTTTCATCGAACTCGATGTTAAATCGATTGAATTCAACATTCACGAAAACTAATAGAAAATAAAGTTTCTTAATAGTTATCTACAACACAATCCTAAATCAAACTTATCCAAATATGGTTTATTGTAGGTGAAAAATGGGAGTTCGCGTGACACAGCTACAATGTAGCCTTAAAATCCTATTTTCGATGAACTCGACATTAAATCTAAGGAAATCTAGCATTCACGAAAATCTATAGAAAATAACATTTCCTAACAGTCATCTACAACATAATCCTAAATAAAACTAATCCAAACATGGTTAATTGTGCGTGAAAAATGGGAGTTCACGTCACAAAGATGCAATGTAGCCTTAAAATAGGGTTTCGTCAAACTCAACATTCAACGATGGAGATTTAAACATTCACAAAAATAAATAGAAAATAAAGGTTATTAATAGTCATCTACAACATAATCCTAAATCAAAATTCTTCAAACATGCTTGATTATGCGTGAAAAATGGGAGTGTGCGTGACACGTCTGCAATGTAGAATTACAAAATTAGTTTTCGTTGAACTCGACATTAAATCGATGGAAATTCAACATTCACGAAAAGTGCTAGAAAATAAAGGTTCTTAATAGTCATATACAACACAATCCTTAATACAAATTTCCAAACATGGTTGCTTGTGGGTTCAAATGGTATTTTGTGTAGCATAGCTGCAACATAGCCTTCAAATCAGGTTTTCGGTGAACTCGACATTAAATCGATGGAAATTCAACATTCTCAAAAATTGACAGAAAATAAATATTTTTAATAGTCATCTACAACACAATCCTTAATCAAAGTTGTCCAAAGTTGGTTGATTGTGGAAGAAAAATGAGAGTTCGTGTAACACAGCTGCAACGTTTAAATCAAAGTATTTCAAATATGGATTATTGTGGGTGAAAAATGGGATTTTTTTTTACAAAGATGCAATGTAGTTTTAAAATTAGGTTTCGTCGAACTCGACATTTAATCAATGGAAATAAAACATTCACAAAAACAAATATAAAATAAAGGTGCTTCATAGTCATCTACAACACAATACTAAATCAAATTATTCCAAACATTGTTGATTGTGGATGAAAAATGCGAGTTCGCATGACACAGCTGCAATGCAGACTTAAAATCAGGTTTACGTCGAACTCAACATTCAATCGATGGAAATTCAACACTCACAAAAATTGATAGAAAATAAAAGTTCTTAATAGTCATCTATAACTCAATCCAAAATAAGAGTTCTTCAAACATGGTTGATTGTGGGTGTCAAATGGGAGTTCGCATGTCACAACTGCAGTTTAGACTTAAAATCAGGTATTCATTGAACTCAACATTAAATTGATTAAAATTCAACATTAATGAAAACCGATAGAAAATAAAGGTGTTTAATAGACATCTACAACACAATCCTAAAACAAAGTTCTCCAAATATGGTTGCTTGTTTGTGAAAAATGGGAGTTCATGTGACACAACAACAATGCAGCCTTGAAATGAGGTTTTCATCGAACTCAACATTAAATCGATGGAAATTGAACAATCACTAAAATCGATAGAAAATAAAGGTTCTTAATAGTCATCGACAATACAATCCTAAATCAAAGTTCTCCAATCAAGGTTGATTATGGGTGAAATGGGAGTTCGCATGACACATCTGCAATGTAGCCTTATAATAAGTTTTTATTCGAACTCAACATTAAATAAATGCAAATTCAAGATTCATGAAAACTAATAAAAAAAAAAAAGTTATTAATAGTCATCTACAAAACAATATTAAATCAAAGTTCTCTAAACATGGTTGATTGTGAATGAAAATTGGGACTTCACATGACACAACTGGAATGTAGCCATAAAATCAGATTTTCATTGAACTCGACGTTAAATCGATTGAAATTTAACATTCACGAAAACTAATAGAAAATAATGTTTGTTAAGAGTTATCTACAACACAATCCTAAATCAAACTTATCCAAATATGGTTTATTGTAGGTGAAAAATAGGAGTTTGCGTCACACAGCTGCAACGTAGCCTTAAAATCTAGTTTTCGATGAACTTGACATTAAATCTATTCAAATCCAGCATTCACAAAAATCGATAGAAAATAAAGTTTCTTAATAGTCATCTACAACACAATCCTAAATAAAATCAATCCAAACATAGTTCGCATCACAAAGACGCAATGTAGCTTTAAAATAGGGTTTTGTCAAACTCAAACATTTAATCGAAGGAAATTCAACATTCACGAAAACTAATAGAAAATAAAGTTTCTTAATAGTCATCTACAACACAATCCTTAATAGAAATTTCTAAACATGCTTGATTGTGGGTTCAAATGGTAGTTTGCATAACATAGCTACAACATAGCCTTCAAATCATGTTTTCGCTAAACTCGACATTAAATCGATGGAAATTCAACATTCTCGAAAACTGATAGAAAATAAATATTCTTAATAGTCATCTACAACACAATCCTTAGTCAAAATTCTCCAAATTTGGTTGATTATGGAAGAAACATAGGAGTTCGTGTGATACAGCTGCAACGTAGCCTTAAAATGTGGTTTTTATTGAATTCAACATTAAATCGTTTCATATTCATCAAATTGAAAATAAAAGTTCTTAATAGTCATCTACAACTTAATCCTGAATAAAAGTACTCCTTGCATGGTTGATGGTGGGTGAAAAATAGGGGTTCACTTTACTCAATTGCAATGTACGTGACATAGCAAGAATGTAGTCTTAAAATCAGGTTTTCGTTGAACTCAACATTAAATCGTTGGAAATTCAACATTCATGAAAACCGGTAAAAAACAAAGGATCTTAATAGTCATTTACAACTTAATCCTAAATAAAACTTCATCGAACATGACTGATTGTGGGTAATATGGAAGTTTGCGTGACACAGTTGGACCGTAGCCTTAAAATCAGGTTTTCATTGAGCTCGACATTAAATCAATGGAAATTAAACATTCATGAAAGCTAATAGAAAATAAAGGTTATTCATATTCATCTACAACACAATCCTCAATCAATGTTCTCCAAACATGGTTGATTTGAGTGAAAAATAGAAGTTCACATGACACAGCGGCATCTAGCCTTAAAATCTACAATATAATTCTAAATCAAAATTCTCCAAACATGGTTGATTAGGCACGAAAAATGGGAGTTCATCGAACTCGACATTAAATCAATGGAAATTGGACATTCGCGAAAATCGATAGAAAATAAATGTTCTTAATAGTCATCTATAACACAGTACTAAATTAAATTTTTCCAAACAATGGTTAATTGTGGGTGAAAAATGGGATTTCGTGTGATGCATCTACAACATAGCTTTAAAATAAGGTTTTCATCAAATTCGACATTAAATCGATGGAAATTCAACATTCACGAAAACCGCTAGAAAATAAAGGTTCTTAATAGTCATCTACAACACAATCCTTAATAAAAAATTCCAATCATGGGTTGATTTTTTAATAGTCATTTACAACAAAATCCTAAATCAAAGTCCTCCAAACATGGATGTTTGTTTGTGAAAATTTTAAGTTTGTGTGACACAACTGCAATGTAGCATTAAAATAGCGTTTTCGTCAAAGTCGACATTTAATTCAGGGAAATTCAATATTACCGAAAACTTATAGAAAATAAATGGTTTTAATAGTCATTTACAACATAATCTTAAATCAAAGTTTTCCAAATATGATTTATTGTGGGTGAAAACTGGGAGTTTCCATGACAAAGATGCAATGTAGCCTTAAAATTAGGTTTCGTCGAACTCCACATTTTATCGATGAAAATTCATCATTTAAGAAAACAAATAGAAAATGAAGGTTCCTAATAGTCATCTACAACATAATCCTAAATCAAAATTCTCCAAACATGGTTGATTATGCCTAAAAACGGGGAGTTCGCGTGACAAGTCTCCATGCAATGTAGAATTAAAATTAGGTTTTCATCGAACTCAACATTAAATCGATGCAAATTCAATATTCATGAAAACTATAAGAAAATAAAAAATCTTAACTGTCATCTTCAACACAACACTAAATCAAATTTCTCCAAACAAAGTTGATTGTGGGTGAAAATGATAGTTCACATGACACAACTGCAATGTAGTCCTAAAATTAGGTTTTCATCAAACTCAACATTCACAAAAACAAATAGAAAATAAAGGTTCTTCATAGTCATCTACAACATAATCCTCAATCAAAGTTCTCCAAACATGGTTGATTGTGGGTGAAAAATGAGAGTTTGCATGACAAAGCTACAATGTAGTTTTAAAAGAAGGTTTCGTCGAACTCCACATTTAATCGATGGAACTTCAACATTCACGAAAACAAATACAAAATAAAGGTTCTTAATAGTCATCGACAACATAATCCTAAATCAAAATTCTCCAAACATGGTCGATTATGTGTGAAAACTGGGAGTTCGTGTGACAAGTCTGCAATGTAGAATTTAAATTAGGTTTTCATGGAACTCGCCATAAATCGATGGAAATTGAACATTCATGAAAACCGATAGAAAATAAATGTTCTTAATAGTCATCTACAACACAATAATAACTCAAAGTTCTCCAAACATGGTTGACTGTGAATAAAAAATAGGAGTTCGCATGACACAGATGCAACGTAGCCTTAAAATAAGATTTTAGTTGAACATGACATTAAATCAATGGAAATTCAACATTGACGAAAATCGTAACAAAATAATTGTTGTTAATAGTCATCTAGAGTATAATAATAAATAAAAGTTCTCCAAACATTGTTGATTATATGTGAAAAATGGGAGTTCACATGACACAGCTGCAACCTAGACTTAAAATCAGCTTTTAATCAAACTTGACATTAAATAGGTGGAAATTGAATTGTCATTTACAGCATAATCCTAAATAAATATTCTCCAAACATGCTTGATTATGTGTAAAAACTAGGAGTTCATATGACACGTCTGCAACATAGAATTAAAATTTGTTTTTCGTCGAATTGGACATTAAATCGATGAAAATTCACCTTCACGAAAATAAATAGAAAATAGAGATTCTTAATAGCTGTCTACAACCGAATCCTAAATCAAATTTCTCCAAACATGGATGTTTGTGGGTGAAATAAGTAAGTTTGTGTCACACAACTACAATGTAGCCTTAAAATACGGTTTTCATCGAACTCGACATTAAATCAATGGAAATTCCACTTTCACAAAAACTGATTGAAAATAAAGATTCTTAATAGTCATCTACAACACATTCCTAAATCAAAGTTCTCCACAATCATGGATGTTTGTGTGTGAAAATTTTAAGTTCGTGTGACACAACTCCAATGTGGCCTTACAATAGGGTTTTCGTCGAACTCGATATTCAATTTATGGAAATTCAATATTCACAAAAACTAATAGAAAATAAAGGGTTTTTATTGTCATCTACAATATAATCCTAAATCAAAGTTCTCCAAACATGGTTGATTGTGGGTAAAAAATGGGAATTTGCATAACAAAGCTATAGTGTAGCTTTAAAAAAAGGTTTCGTCGAACTCCAAATTTAATTGATGGAAATTAAACATTCGCGAAAACAAATAGAAAATAAAGGTTCTTAATAGTCATCTACAACATAATCCTAAATCAAAATTCTCCAAACATGGTTGATTATGTGTGAAAACTGGGAGTTCGTGTGACAAGTCTGCAATGTAGAATTAAAATTAGGTTTTCATTGAACTCGACATTAAATCGATGGAAATTGAACCTTAACGAAAACCGATAGATAGTAAATGTTCTTAATAGTCTTCTACAACACAATACTAAATCAAGTGTTCTCCAAACATGGTTGATTGTGAATAAAAAAGAGGAGTTCGCTTAACACAGATGCAACGTAGCCTTAAAATCAGATTATGGTCGAACATCACATTAAATGAATGGAACTTCAACATTGACGAAAACCGTAAGAAACTAATTATTTTTAATAGTCATCTATAGTACAATACTAAATCAAAGTTCTCCAAGCATTGTTTATTGTGGGTTAAAAATGGGAGTTCACATGACACAGCTACAACGTAGCCTTATCAGCTTTTCATAGAACTCGACATTAAATAGATGGAAATTGAACATTTATGAAAACTAATAGAAAATAAAGGTTCTTTATACTCATCTAAAACACAATCCTAAATCAAAGTTCTCCAAATATGGTTAATTGTGGATGAAAAATGGGAGTTCATGTGACAAAACTGCAATGTAGCCTTCAAATGAGGTTTTCGTAAAACTCGACATTAAATTGAAAGAAAATTAACATTCAGGAAAATATCTAGAAAATAAAGGTTATTATTAGTTATCTACAACATAATCCTAAGTCAAAGTTCTCAAAACGTGGTTGATTGTGGTTGAAAAATAGTAGTTCGTGTCAGAAAGATGCAATGTAGCCTTAAAATAGGGTTTCATGAAACTTCAAATTTAATCGATGGAAAATCAACATTCATGAAAACAAATAGAGAATAAAGGTTCCTAATAGTTATTTACAACGTAATCCTAAATAAAAATTCTCCAAACATGATTGATTATGCGTGAAAAATGGGAGTTTGCATGACACATCCGCAACGTAGAATTAAAATTAGGTTTTCATCGGACTCGACATTAAATCGACAAAAATTGAACATTCATGAAAATCGATAGAAAATAAAGGTTCATAATACTCATTTACAACACAATCCTAAATTATTTTTCTCCACACATGGTTGATTGTGGGTGAAAAATGGGAGTTCACATGACACAACTACAATGTAGCCTTAAAATCAGTTTTTTGTTGAACTTGGCATTAAATCAAGGGAAATTCAACATTCACAAAACTCGATAGAAATTAAATGTTCTTAATAGTCATCTACAACTTAATCCTAAATAAAATTTCTCTAAACACGGTTGATTGTGGGGGGGAAATGGGAGTTCCCATCACACAGGTGTAATGTATCCTTAAAATCAGGTTTTCATCGAACTCAACATTAAATCGATGAAAATTCAACATTCACTAAAATCGATAGAAAATAAAGGCACTTAATAGTCATCTATAACACAATCCTAAATAAAATCTCTTCAAACATGGTTGATTGTGGGTGAAAAATGCGAGTTCACGTGACAAAGTTACAACGTAGCCTTAAAATTAGGTTTTCATCAAACTTGACATTAAATTAAAATAAATTCAACGTTTAGGAAAAGTAATAGAATGTAAAGGTTCTTAATAGTCATCGACAACACAATCCTAAATAAAAGATCTCAAATCATGGTTGATTGTGGGTGAAAAAATGGGATTTCCATTGACATAACTGCACCATTCCCTTAAAAACAAGTTTTCATCAAACTCGACATTAAATTGATGGAAATTAACCATTCATGAAAACTGATAAAAAAAAAAAGTTCTTAATAGTCATCTACGAAACAATATTAAATCAAAGTTCTCCAAACATGGTTGATTGTGGATGAAAAATGGGACTTCACATGACACAACTACAATGTAGCCTTAAAATAAGGTTTCCATCAAACTCGGCGTTAAATCGATTGAAATTCAACGTTCACAAAAACTAATAGAAAATAAAGTTTCTGAATAGTTATCTACAACACAATCCTAAATCAAGTTTATCCAAATATGGTTTATTTTGGGTGCAAAATGGGATTTCGCATAACACAGCTGAACACAGTTGCAATGTAGCCTTAAAATAGGGTTTCATCAAAGTCAACATTTAATCGATGGAAATTGAACATTCACGAAAACTTATTGAAAATAAAGGTTCTTTAATAGTCATCTACAACATAATCCTAAATTAAAGTTCTCCAAACATGGTTGATTGTGGGTGAAAAATGGGAGTTTGTATGACACATCTACAACATAGCTTTAAAATCAAGTTTTCGTGAAATTCAACATTAAACTGATGGAAATTCAACATTCACAAAAACCACTAGAAAATAAATGTTCTTAATAGTCGTCTACAACACAATCCTAATTCAAAGTTTTCCAAAAATATTTGATTTTAGGTGAAAAATGGCAATTCGCATGACAAAGTTGCAATTTAGGCTTAAAACAAAGTTTTTGTCAAACTCGACATTAAATCGAAGGAAATTGAACATTGACAAAAATGACAGAAAATAAAGGTTCTTAATAGTCATCTACAACACAATCCTAATTCAAATTTCTCCAAAAATGATTGATTGTGGGTGAAAAATGGCAGTTTGCGTGACAAAGCTGCAACATAGCATTAAAATCAGATTTTCATCAAATTTGACATTTAATCAATTCAAATTCAACATTCAAGATTTTTTTTTGCAAATAAAAATTCTTCATAGTCATCTACAACATAATCCTAAAACAAATTTTTTCAAACATAGTTGATTATGGGTGAAAAAAAGGAGTTCGTGTGACTTGCAATGCAGCCATCAAATTAGGTTTTTGTCGAACTCGATATTAAATCAATGGAAATTCAACATTCACAAAAAACTGATAGAAAATAATGTTTTTTAATACTCATCTACAAAACAATACTAATTCAAAGTTCTCCAAACATGGTTGATTGTGGGTGAAAAATAGGAGTTTGCATAACACAGCTACAACGTAACCTTAAAATAAAGTTTTCGTTGAACTCGATATTAAATCAATGAAAATTCAACATTCATGAAAACTTATAGAAAATAAAGGTTCTTAATAGTCATTAGCAACACAAACCTTAATCAAAGTTCTTCAAATAGGGTTCTTAGTAGTCATCTACAACTTAATCCTAAATCAAAGTTCTCGAAACATGGTTGATTATGGCTGATAAAAGGGAGTTTGTGTGACACAGCTGCAACATAGCCTTAAAATTTGGTTTTTTATCGAATTTGACATAAAATTGATGGAAATTGAACAATCCTGAAAATCGATAGAAAATATAGGTCCTTAATACTCATCTACAACACAATCCTAAATCAATTTTCTCCAAACATGGTTGATTGTGGGTGAAAAATAGGAGTTCATGTGACACAACTGCAATGTAACTTTAAAATCAGGTTTTCGTTGAACTTGACATTAAATCAAGGGAAATACAACATTCACAAAAACCAATAGAAAATCAAGGTTCTTAATAGTCATGTACAACACAATCCTAAATCAACTTTCTCCAAAAATGGTTGATTGTGAGTGCAAAATGAAAGTTCGACGGACAAAGCTGCAACGTAGCCTTAAAATAAGGTTTTTGTCGAATTTGACATTTAATCAATGGAAATTCAACATTCATGAAAACCGATAGAATATAAAAGTTTCTAATAGTTATCTACAACTCAATCCTAAATAAAAGTTCTCCAAACATGGTTTATTCTGGGTGAAAATAGGAGTTTGCATGACACAGCTCGAATGTAGCCTTAAAATCATGTTTTTCGTTGAACTCCACATTAAGTCAATGGAAATTCAACATTCACGAAAACCGAAAGAATATATAAAAAATCTTAATAGTCATCTACAACACAATCCTAAATAAAAAATTCTCCAAACGTGGTTGATTGTGGGTGAAAAATGGGAGTTTATGTGACATAGCAGGAACGTAGTCTTAAAATCATGTTTTCGTTGAACTCGATATTAAATCGTTGGAAATTCAGCATTCATCAAAACTGATAGAAACTAAAGGATCTTAATAGTCATCTACAACTAAATCCTAAATAAAATTTCACCAAACATGGTCGATTGTGGGTGAAATGGGAGTTCACGTTACATAGTTGGACCATAGAATTAAAATCAGGTTTTCGTCGAGCTCGACATTAAATCGTTGGAAATTCAACATTCATGAAAACCGATAGAAAATAAAGGTTAGTAATACTCATCTACAACACAATCCTCAATCAATGTTCTCCAAACATGGTTGATTTGGGTGAAAAATAGAAGTTGACATGACACATCTGCATGTAGCCTTAAAATCTACAACATAATGCTAAATAAAAATCCTCCAAACATGGTTGATTATGTGCGAAAAATGGGAGTTTGCATGACACATCTGCAATGTAGAATTACAATTAGTTTTTGTCGAACTCAACATTAAATCGATGGAAATTGAACATTCACGAAAAATCAATAGAAAATAAATGTTTTTAATAGGCATCTACAACACAATACTAAATTAAAGTTCTCGAAACATGGTTGATTCTAGGTGACAAATGGGAGTTCACGTGACAGCCTTCAAATCAGGTTTTCGTCAAACTCGACATTAAATCGAAAGAAATTTAACATTCACGAAAAGTGATAGAAAATTAAGGTTATTATTAGTCATCTACAAAATAATCCTAAATCAAATTTCTGAAAACCTCGTTGATTGTGGGTGAAAAATGGGAGTTCGTGTCACAAAGATGCAGTGTAGCCTTAAAATAGGGTTTCGTGAAACTTGAAATTTAATCGATGGAAATTCAAAATTCACAAAAACAAATAGAGAATAAAGATTCTTAATATTCGTTTACAGAAAAATCATAAATAAAAATTCTCGAAAAGTGGTTGATTATGTGTCAAAAATGGGAGTTCGTATGACACGTCCGCAACATAGAATTAAAATTAGGTATTCATCAAACTCAACATTAAATGCATGGAAATTGAACATTCACGAAAATTGATAGAAAAAGTCATATATAAAGGTTCTCCAAATATTGTTTATTATGGGTGAAAAAGGGAGTTCGCGTGACACATCTCCAACATAGCCTTAAAAATAGGTTTTCGCCAAACTCAACATTAAATCGATGGCAATTCACCATTCACAAAAATAAATAGAAAACAAAGATTGTTAATAGTCATCTACAACACAATCCTAAATCAAATTTTTCCAAACATGGATGTTTGTGGGTGAAATAAGCGAGTTCGCATAACACAACTACAATGTAGCCTTAAAATAGGGTTTTCATCAAACTTGACATTAAATCGATTGAAAATAAAGATTCTTAATAGTTATCTAAACACAATACTAAATCAAAGTTCTCCAAACATAGATTTTCGTGTGTTGAAATTTCAAGTTCGTGTGACACAACTGCAATGTAGCCATAAAATAGGGTTTTCGTCGATCTCGATATTCAATTGATGGAAATTCAATATTCGCGAAAGCTAATAGAAAATAAAGGTTTTTAATAGTCATCTACAACATT